>JAWQRJ010000692.1:0-19009 GCA_033557515.1 Diorygopyx duplodentatus | reverse complement strand
GTGTTATATTCAGTTACTTTCCTGGTACGGAAATCTAGCTTATTTGAATGGATGCTGCTGAGACTAATGTGAGACACTTAATTTATGCAGACATGGTGGTATTAATATTTCAATATTATTTATTTACGTTTTGAAATAATTGAAAGCACTGAAAAAATCTGAGCAACGCGTATGTAATAAAACAACGAAATAGCAATTATGGCAGCTAATTAGCAATAAATTCCTACGAATTGAGTTTTTGAAAACAATTTTTTTTCGTTTACTTCAACCAGCTTGGCCGTTAACTTGGGAGGATCTTCGATTTTTCGAAAATAGATGAAGCAACAAAATCGCGATTATGGCAATTAATTAGCAAGTAATTAGCAACAAATTCTATGCATTGAGTTTTTCAAAATAATATATTTTTCCTTTGTTTCTACCAGCCTGGCCGTTAACGTGGCAGTATCTTCGACTTTTCGAGCAACTAAATCGCGATTTCCCATGTATTTCGTTTTTCAAAATAATGATATTTTCATATTGGAATTTGCAAGGTTGATCAGCTTCTTTCAGTATTGACTTTAGTGTGTTCGAAAGTGCGGGAATCAACAATAAAAATGTGGTGACCCGGACCGGAAGTTGATTAAAAAATATTTTCTGTCCTATAATAGCGCGACCGCGAAACGATACATTTCAAAGTCGATTTTGGTAAAGTTGGCCCTCTCTGATTTAAAAGTTTCTTTCGGTATTGGCTTTAGCGTGTTCAAAAGTGTGGGAATCAACAATAAAAATGTGGTGACGCGGACCGGAAGTTGATTAAAAAAAGTGTTTTCTGTCATGAAACACCGCGGACGCCGCCCGGCAAACTACAAACTAGGGAAGTTATTGAAAAAATAATTCTGTGCTGTTTATGGTATGTTATAAAATATTTTATTGCTGAATTGTGTTTGCTGTAAATACTTTTGGAATGGTCATGAGAGGGATACGCAGAAAAAAGTTACCGGGGTTGATGACGAATCAAGTGATGTTCAGTTTGCAAATATCTGTAGAAGAAATCAGTTGCAGAGTCTTGGTGATTGTATATTGACTGACAATCTTAGTGATCAGAACATTTTGTTCAGTGCTGCACTGTTTTCTGAACTAGGGGTTAGTTCCTTATTTACTAAACGTGTCAATTTTTTGAGTATTACTTAGTTTCTCTTCAGTGGGTGTCCTTCAAGATTAAAGAGTAAGTACAAAGGTTTAATTTTAGTGTAGTAGTTGGTATTTTTTGGAGTTAAGAAATGTAAGAATGGACTACAATGTCAAGTCTTAGACATAATTTTCTTTAAATGGTAAAATTTAAAGGTGGGGATTTATTTTTTGTGTCCTTATAGACCGAGTTCAGTAAAGGACTCTGAGATGTAAAATTTAAGAAAACGCTAAAGATCAAAAAAGATTAGCAAATATGTATTTGCCGTGAAATACAATTCGGCTGACTATTTGGTTTATGGTGGTCTAGCTTGACCGAATCCGGTACTGCAAATTTAAAGAGTGGCGTCAAAATTTCAAAAATTGATGTCAGATCTTTTTAAATATTTTTATTACTCCTAGAATAAGTTAATTTGCCAAGTACTATTAGATACTATTAGAGTAAGTGCTTCGTTCAACAGTTGATTTAACGATCAATTTGTACAGGGTAGGCGATGTTTTATTTTACAAGGTGTATCTTTTATATTCTTCAAAATGGTTAATAATTGCAAAGAAAAGGATTATATGGCAAGACAGTATTATTATATCAATATGCAGCACTTGTTCTGCAATATCCTGTTTATATTTTTAGGCTTTTAAAAAGTGACTAAAAATATCCATAGATTAGTTAAGTATATGGTTTCCTTCGAACTTTAAAATAATAAGTCAATAAGGCAAGTGTAATATACTGTTTAAAACAATAAAAATGACATGTATTGTTTTAAACACTAAACATTAATATTAGTAAGAGAATGATTCAGAAAATGTTGTGTTAAGTTACATCAATGTTTCATCTATGTTTCATCAAACTTCCAGATTATGAGGAGTTATTTGCAGAATTGCAATTTTTATCCTTATTCTTTAATTCTGATACTCGTACCACGCTTTGCAGAGTCAAGAGTGGTGAATAGTGACCTAATAGGGTATCAAAAATTCGAAAAACTTTCTTTGAAATTGTTTTCAAAACAATTTTTCAAAACAGTCTTTCCCGTGTTGCTCGTCGAATTGACGATATTGGAAACAATATTCTCCACCAGATTACTGGTAAAGCACAGCGGTTCACTCAGTATTCTCTCGCGATGGATGAATCAACTGATGTTAGTGACACCCCACAACTTTTAGTTTTCCCTCGTGGAGTTGACGACGAACATAATGTCACACAAGAATTAGCCTCCGTTAACAGCATGCACAGCACTACAACTGGAGAAGATATCTCCAAAGAAGTACAAAAAATGTTGTCAAAGTATAACTTGGACTGGAATCGACCCCAAGGTGTGACAATTGATGGAGAAAGAGAAACATGTCTGGTGCAAACATCGGTGTGGTTGGGCAAATTAGAAAACCTTGTGAAAGTGCAGGAGCATCAGTACCAATTTGTCTGCACTATATTATCAACAAGCAATATGTGTAAAACATGTCGATATGAGCTGCGTTTTGAAACCAGTTGTTTCTGTCGTAAATTTGATTCGATCACATACACTCAATCATCGCCAATTTCGATCTTTTCTCGAACAAATTGAATCCGAGTACGTTGACTTGTCGTATTATACTGCAGTTCGATGGCTTAGCTGTGGAAAAGTGCTATTGCAGTTCTTTAAGCTTAGAAATGAAATTACCTAATTTATTTCTTGTGGCGGAGAATCACTCTAAACCACTTTTGTCGGATGTCGAGTGGCTCTGAAAATTGGCTCTTTTTGCTTTTGATGTTGTGACACACGTGAATAACTTGAACTTAAAGCTCCAAAGTAAAAACAACTTAATTTGTGATTTATTCGCGCAAATCAAAGCATTTAGAGCAAAGCTAATATTTCTCGAAAATCAGACGAATGAATGTAATTTTACGCATTTCCCGTGCTGTGAAGAATTGAATACAGAAACTGATGAACAATTTCCAACCAGATTTGCAGTAGAACTCATCGTGGATTTAAAACAATAATTTCAAAAGCTATTTTCTGATCTTGACATGAATTCAAAGGAACTTCGGCTGTATCAAAATACATTTGACTGCAATGTTGCCGACGTTTCAAGTCAGTTTCAAATGGAAATTATTGATCTTGAAGCTAACGATCACACCAAGGATAAATACAAGGAAGGAAACTTGGTCGACTTTTACAAATATTTGCATGCAAAAGAGTGTCCAAATTTAAAGCAATTTGCTTGTAAATTTATTTCTGTTTGGGACTACCTATATGTGCGAACAAACTTTTTCCAGGATGAAGTACCTGAAATCAAACTACAGGGCAAATTTATCGGATGATCATTTGCAATCATTGCTTACAATTGGTGTTTCAGATTTTAATCTCAACTTTAAAGAAATTCTTCAGCAAAAACACAGTGTCATCATTCCCATTAAAAGTTGCATGAGCTAATTTTCTAATTATGTATAATTTAGCCATCTTTGTTTAGCATTGGTGCATTTGTAATTAACTGCAAAAAATAAAATTCATCATTATTTCTATTTCCACGTAAGTGATTATTTAACAACTTTAACCAGTAAACTCATACAAGAAACCGGGGAAATCGAAATGTATCATATATGGATCACTCTACTCCATTTAATAGAATAGAGTGATCCATATGCGATACATTTAGATTGCTTTAGTAAAGAAAAAAGTATATAAAATCAATCACGTCAGTCTGATTGTGGCTTCTATCCCTCATGAAACATTTACCAATTGATTCAAAAGAATTCTTCTACATAATTCTTCTACAGGATTAATTGAGGTGCTATTTCACCCCATCTTCCCCTTAGATTTTAGTCCCCCACAATACATCTCAAACTTACTAAAATCAGTGGGAGGGACACATTTAATTCCTTGTTACTAGTGAGTGGCACCTAGCGTCAATGGTTGTAAACTTCTACCGTGCTAAATAGTTGAGCCTCCTGGTGGACAGATGTCGCTACACAAATATCGACAGAGCAGATTTGAATATAGAAAATAAACAAAATTTTGTTTATTTTCTATATCTAGTATTCTTAATCTATATTCGTCTATGTTTATGTTTTAAAGAGTTAGAAAATAAGAACAGATTTTGTTCGTTAGAGGCATAGAAATAAAAACAAAATAATCAGTGTATTCCCTTGAAAAAAAGGGACATGGAACATTCTATAATTAATTTACTTATTGTTTACAAAGTAGCAAAATGCATAACACATATCCCATTTACGTCGGTGACTATTATAACATCGTTAAACTATTTTTAGAAGGTGAGCATAACCGATTGATACAATCACTTGATAAGTGCACTAAAAATAATCAAAGGAGGTACTAGTTTGACACTTTTATAAGTCATTATTATTAATACCGCTTGGTGAACGTGCTTACTAAATATGTACTAAAAATTAATAAAACTTTACCGATAGATGCGAAATTGACAGAAAATGTACTACAACTTCGTGTTGAAAGATTTCTCTGTTTTGTATACCCGAGAAATAAAAAAAAGGATTTCGGAAATATTTACATTTCGAAGCATAAATTATTCGGTGTACTAGGTAACAATGATTCAATTCAGTTACGTAAGAAATGTAAATATGTTCAGTGTTCATTCAAACAACGAAAATCTTTATACTTCTTATTTCACCAGTCCAGCGACATGGAGTAGAAATTCCTTTGCATGAGTCACAAGTTATCAAAGAAAAAAGGCACACAATCAAAATACAATTTAATGCCAAGACCTTGATGCACCTACTAACTGCTTAATAGTAATGTGCACTTATTTCTGCATAAAACGCACAAACTTTCATACTAAAAAGAAAACCAAAAGTGCATTGTATGAGGCATGCTAAAAAATGACTTAACCTTATTTTCGACTGTCAACATAAATTCGTACCACAAACAAACGACGTCGACAATTGAAAATTAACCAGTAAACGGCAAGTTTCCATCTATGAGAGTACGTAGGGAGGCGTACAGTTTCCATGAAGAAAAAACGGGAAATTATTGATTGATGCCAGAAGGGCACCTAGACAGATAGACTTTTCGCACTTACCTTCGGACAATTCCAAGTCTAGTTCAGCTAGTTTCTCGCGCACATCCTCTGGCAACATAGATACGTCTATGTTTAAGTCGGCCATCGCCTTGGTCCATCAATATTCACATGTAAACAAAATAAAAACACTACTCTTGCATTTCACTTCTTGTCATTTCAGCCATTACGTTCGGTTTTCGCGAGCCGGTATTGCAGATCCCTGTGGACAACTGTCAAGCAAAAAGTAACGCCTGATTAGCCTGAGTTTTTTTACGTAATTCGGGTAGTACCGACCAAAGAGACAAAAATAAACAGATACACAATACTTTTGTTTATAATACGGTGTTATTGAGATTAAAAATTAAACTGCAAGTGCAGTGACTTTTACTGCCGTCAAAAGATGGCGACACTATCACGAACATAAGACTAATATACCATATGATCGAAAAATAATTACTGTGTCACCCAAAATTTAAACCCAAAATGTCTTTTCTCAATAAACTTTGTATCTTGAAATTGTGTACTTTTAATGAACCAGTGCTAAACAGACAAACAATGAGTTATAGATCAGTAACTTACCAGAGGATACTCAATGAATGGTGTATCAGTCGATATATTATTAAAATAATAAATGAAATTTTTACACTTATTAATTTAAGAATACTAAAACCTTTTGTGCGAGTGTGATCAAAAGTGCACTGCTAGTTGTGTTTGTTTTTTAACATAATCTTTCTACTATTTGTTCTGTGGTGGATTCGACAATATAAAGTATTAAGATCCGTTCATTTATATTTGGGCGTAGAAATGATAATGCTACTCTCATTTCGTGATCCAGATTTAAAAGTTTGGATTTTTATTTTGTTTTTATGTTGGTGAAAGCCGAAAATCCAAATTCGCACAAATAAGAAATCGTAATAACACACTTAAAACTTTTTCTGATATTGTGGGATAACCGCATGTAAGATTAATCCAGAACGAATTAATTGATTCTTCTGAATGTTTTGAAATTAAATCTCGGTTATTACATCGGTTGAGTTTAAAAGATTTTCTTTCGGTCCTTGGATACTTGAATTTGTTATTAAAAATAACAAAAATGTTCGATACGTAAGCTAGCTAGTACACCATATATTGTCATCCCACAAATCAACAAAAAATATCTTTATCTCGTTTTTTAATTTAAGTATGCGAAATAAAACAGTTAAAACGTTAAGTACAAATATTTTTATAGATCCAATCATAGCCGAAGCACTGTCTGTGCAAATGCCAATGCACAAATTCCACGAAATTTTAATTTTTTGTAAATGCGAATTAATTTAATCGAAAATATGTTTTCCGGTTGTGAAATCAGATAATCCACGACAACATAAAAATTGATCGATCATATCATTTTCGTGAATATATCGAACGAATGCAATTAAGTGTGCTTTTCCTGTAATATCAGTTGTTTCGTCGATTTGTAGAGGGAAATTTGAATTCGCAAGAGTTTTAACAGTATTTTCTTCGATATTTCGGAACAAGTTTATAATTCGATGAATTGTGTAATTTGAAAGTGCTATTTTACAAATATCAATATCTCTTACTGCATCATTTTACAATTTTACGACAAGCTGGTAATATAATTTCTTCAGCCAAATTATGAGGTTTTAATTTAAGAGCAATTAAATCAGACACTTCATAAGAAGCTATTTCAGCTTTTTAAGACACACTAAATTGCGCTTCAAAAACTTTTCTTTGTTTGGATCTTGCAGATAATGCAAGACTACATAAAGACTACTAATGAAAAGACTACACATCTGTCAATAATATTGTTAACCACTCTCGGGTCATAAGTTGTCACTGTCGTGGCAATTTACAATCGGAATAATTGCCATTATTGGAATAATGAAAATCCGAAAATAGTTGGACACTCACGTTTTCAGGAACGATTTAGATTTAACGTGTGGTGCGGTATTTTGGGAAACTGTTTAATATGTCCGTTTATTTTTAACAAACCACTTAACTCAAACAGATATCTCGAACTGCTGCAACAGGAAATTGAAGATGCGTTTGA
This sequence comes from Diorygopyx duplodentatus, assembly GCA_033557515.1. NCBI lineage: Eukaryota > Metazoa > Arthropoda > Insecta > Coleoptera > Scarabaeidae > Diorygopyx > Diorygopyx duplodentatus. The sequence continues at coordinate 11,784 of JAWQRJ010000692.1, read as the reverse complement.
TGATCTATCAACTCAAGAGGAGGGAACTATTTTCTTTCAGCAGGACGGCGGCACCGCACATAATTCAAGAATCATTGCAGAATAGTTAGCAACAAGATATGCAAATCGGTGGATAGCAACGAATGGTCCCATACGATGGACAGCGAAATCTCCAGATTTGTCCCCACTAGACTTTTTTTCTGTGTGGCCATATAAAAAATGTGGTATACGGAATGAGTTATAACAGTATTAATGATTTGCAACAAAGTGTCATACAGGCTTTTAATTCCGTTAGTGTTCGTCAACTAACGAATTGTAGAAAAAGTGGCGAAAAGCGTGTTACCAAATGTTTAGAAGTAAACTGCCGCCATATTGAACATCTTTTGTAGGAAAATTTTGGTTTATTGTTATCGTGTTTATTTTTACCATGTTTATTGTTACCACGTTTATTGCTTCCATGTTTCCTATTTTGCAGTTTATGCACGTACTAAATTTGAGCAGAACTGTTTTTTTCACAAAATCTTTTTTCAATAAAACATAGTTCTTAATCCTGTATAGTGTGACGTGGGTTAAAATCTGTGTGGAATATGATTTTTCTTCATATCTCCTAAACTATGAAAGATAAACACCTCAAACCCTATATCGTTGGAAAGGGAAAAACGCAAGTATAATGTCTAAAATAATGTCAAAATCAACTATTGTTTCCGTTTAACAAATAAAACGTCTCGAAACTGCTGCAAGGTAAAAAATATTTTTATTGTCTATCCTACAGAATGTTCTGACATCTACAACTTTTTCCCATAATTTTTTTTTGATACCATAAATAATATGAAAAATATTGACATTTGAAGAAAATAACGATTTTCAGTTTTTTCAGGATATGTAGTAGACGATGCATTTTTTTGAAAAATAAAAGAAAGCATAACGGAGTTTTTTTTTAATTTGTTTTGGAAACTATAGACTACATCGTTAAAAATTTTTTGCAAATTCTAACGGAACCGCTATGTACAACGTTTTATATGTCCCACAAGTTGTATTTTCACCATCGGATTAATAAAAATCCACCAATTGCGACATTTAGTCCACCCACACCTCAACGAATTATACCAACACAATTTGTACATCAACAGCAACAAAATTTCCAACAAGGACCCGCTTTTAACTAATTTAATCCACAGATTAATTCCCAATTCAATTACCAATGCAGATATCCAAATCTTAATAAATAACAAAATTTAAATAATTTCTAAAATCATAACCAAACACATTTCCTTCCAACTTTTGGTGAAAGGAAATTGGGTCTTTGGGAAGGAAATTGGTTATATCCTTCGCAACCTGGTAATATAAGACCAAATTTTAATCGTCAATCACAAAAAATCCCTACTAACGCTCAGGTGTTTGGCAAAGGTCAAAATGTTTTTTTAACCAGATCCAAATAGAAACAAACCCAATGAATGAAACACCAGAATTACTTATTGGTAATTAATCAAGTATGCTACCTGAAGAAGATTGTCAGAGTGAGACCGTAGGATATCAATACGATGACACAATTGTATATGTAAATAATCACTGCAATGAAGAATATGAAGCACCTATTACTGATCGATACAATGCATATAATGAAAATTTTCCCAATCCATCCACCCAATAATGCGACATAAAACCAGAAGAGATTTTGCAAAAATTCATTATCAAGTTCTAGTGACCTATCTTATGTTATTTTACCTGAATACAAAATTTTTAGTAGATACGGTAGTCTGGAGATCAGGTATTGACCCCGAAATAGCTTTTAAATTCTTTTCGGACGAAATCAAAGACAAAGTCATTGAAAAAATCTGTCATAATTGCAGAGCTGTGAAATAGCAGAATCATTGTCTCATTGTCTACTACTTGTCTAATTTTCCTTTTTTCCGAAAGTTTACTTCAAATATGACAGTACCGCTATGCTATGTATTTTCAAAATTCTAAGCTAATTCATGCTGAGGGCAGAAAGTTTTATTACTATTCATGATTGAATCCATTTGTTTATTTATTTCTTCTAACTTCTCTAACTCCTTCTTAGTTTCTTCAATTTTTTCTTCCATTACCATATATTCCTCTAAGTTATCTAAATCGCGCTCAAGCTCATCCAAAATCTCCTCACTCGCGTTTATTTTTTCGAGAGCTGTTTCCGTTTCAATATTCATTAAGTCAATTTCTGCTTCTAAAATGGCTTTCATTTCCTCCAATTGGTCCCAGAAATGCTTGTTCTTTTCTAATTTTTTTTCGTACTCTGCATTTATCTCTAGTAAGCGCTTTTTCATTTCCGCTATTATCTTCAAACTTTCCAAATCTTCTTCGATGGACTTTAGTCTATTTTCAGTTACTTGCATTCCTAGCTCTAGAGTTGTCCTGTTGCTTGTTAGTTCATCCAAAAAGTTAGCTAAATTTTTACTAGCGCTTGTTACGTTATCTATTATTTCTTGTATTTCTGGAACAGGAGCTAAAACAGTTTGAATATTATTAAAATTATTCGTGCTTTGGGTTCTGATTTTTGGGAGTGCTGAACAAAAAAGTGATACTTAAATCTATAACACTCCACGTTCAATTTAAATCTGTTAAGTTTATTATATCTTAACAAATATTACTACAAAGTCTGCTGAAATGTTATTTACCCATTAAAATTGTATTAATAGTTCTGGCTTTCTCAAGGTTTGATTCTTCCTTTTTCTTTTTCGCTTGATCATATAAATTACTAATAATCTTTTCTTTTTTGCCCATTATCTCACTCTGCTTGTTTACCCTCTCTAGCTCATCATGATTTTCCTTGTACCTCTTCTCATTAAACCTTTCGGAAATTTGTGGAATCTCCATTTCATCCAAATGCTTTCTATTTACTTCATCTACTTTACGGTTTGTTTCAGTGGTGTTCCTATTGTTGTTAATTCTATTAAAGACATCTTGTTTAATTTGTAAGAGACTTTCAGTAGTGTTTTTTCCAGAACAAAATTGAATTATTGTGTCCAAACACTTGCCATGTTCATTTAAGATGTTTGTTATGTTTTGTACCATGTTATGAGCGCTATCGGCCATTTTATGAATTGAGCCCTGACCTAGGACGTCGTTTAGGGTAGATAAAATCTCGTCTATGATTTTTGACGCATTTGTCAACTTATCTTCATCCTCTTTGAGTAAATCTTCGTTATTGTATTTGATCAGAAGATTGCGAATACTCTTCACAGTATTATCAAGCTCTTTCTTCATTTTTTCTAATATCATCAAATCCAACTTTTCATTCTGGGCAATATCATAAATCAAGTCTTGAATTACCAATATCAAATCGGTAACTTGTGTCGCATTAATGGTTCGTTGATTGATGAATTTGAAATCTAGTTCATTTAATTCTTCAAATTTGTTCAACAGTAATCGAAATATTGGTGTTTCTCTACATTCGTTGTTAATAGATGGACAGTCACAGGTTTTGCAACTTCTTCTTGAAGGAATTAATTCGATGCAAGTCTGGCACCTTCCTCTGGAATGTATAATATATTAGAGAATTGAATATAAATCATAACAACACAAATGTACCCAGAAAAGCCAGGTTTACATTCACATTTTCCTGTTGGTCCACTGCATAGTGGAGTGCCTTTATTTTGTTTAGTGCCCTCGCATGAACAATTGCAAAAATCATCTAAAAAAATAAGAACAATAATCTGAACTTTTAAATAAACCTCTTTATTCTACCTTCTCCATTTATGTATGCCGTTGTTAACAGTAAAACATATAACACTGGTTTCAACATCCTTGGTGAACTAAACGAATACTGATTACGGTATCATTTTATCTAATCGCTGATAAATAAAAACTCCCAAAATTAGGTCACTTTCGATTTGTTTTTGGTTCATTCATCATTGAGTTACGCAGTGCAATCGTATATCGAATATCGAAGCTACACAGATATATGTTTTGCTCCACTTATCAGTGATTGTTTGGGCATCAATGATAATTATTATACTAATTCGTGATAAATTGACAGTTGAGGTAACACAAAATGATTCTCCAAAGTTCTGTGAAATTTGTAAATTTAAGTTAGTTCTAAAGTCATCCCTTGTTTATGAAATAAAAAGATAACCAAAACGCAATGACTCATAAAACATGCAAAATTAATGTGATGTAATTAAAATAAACGAACAAAACGAAAACAATTTAAGAATTGGTTTGTGAATAAGATTATTATTATTATTATTACTGTAGTGACTTATTGTTCTACTCAGTGCTTACTAAGTAGGAAATTGTAATATATAGTTTAACCTTTGACCACACGATGGCGCTGCCGGACTAAAAATGTTTTGTTTTTTGAACCTAGCGAGTTCGGTTTACCAAATACTAAACCTTTAAACTAAGTCTAAACCACTTAGCTTAGACTGATAATTATAATTAATAACTAACAATTCTTTTATAAAAATTGTTAATATTGTAATATTTTAAACACATACGTCGTATTAAGGCTTTATACCAGACTGGAATGATGCTGATGGATTTGTATATCTCAATAGAAAATGGTGCTAATGCCAAAAAAATTTGCCAAAAATCGTGCTAATGATTTACAGTATAAAACTAAATACCCTGCCCTAGACCAATAACTTACTTCTTTCAAAATATGTTGTTGATAAATTCTCAACACTAAGTCAAAGGAAAATAATATTCTCAACACAAAAGAGATAAAGCTTATTTTAGTTATGAAAACTTTATATTTTTTAATATAAAAATACAAATGATTATACTAATTTATTTTAAAATTAAGAAATATATTAAGTATTTAGAGTACGATGACAACGCAGTTCAAATGGGCATGATTATTAAGTAGTTATTGACCTAACCCTGACATACAGAGTTAGCAATTTATTAATGGTGATGGTTTTTCAACAAATATATTCCAGTCGAATCGCTCCCACGTCTTCAACTCTTCAAAAAGTACCCTTCCTGGACTCTCGGTGGGTGTACACTGACAGTGGCCTAATAGAGAATATTCTTTGTCGATGTAGCCAATCTTCACGCCATAAGCTATTAATTTTTTAGCTTTTCTTATAGCGATTGGTGTTGGCATTTTAGTGGTGAAACAACCGATGAAACAGATACCTATCGCCAGACTATTGTATGCGAGGGTATGGGCTCCAACAGCTTTCCACCCTCGACCTTCGTACGCATTTCCGTCCGCACCAACCAAAAAATTGTAGCCTATATCGTCAAAGTCTCTGCTTTCGATGTGAAATTGTTGAATGAGGCGCACAAGGAGAACGTTGGCTGGTTGAGTAAACCCTTCTTCTGATGCCGAATGAGCTGAAAAACATCCGAACGATCAAAATGTTACTAAAGCAAAATCATGAATTTCTTACAAATTATGACGAATTTCGCTGGTGCTTGTAAATAAGTGTAGGGTTTTATTGGTGGCTGTGCCAGCCAATAGGTTCTGCTCACTATGGATGGAGGCTTGGAGTCATTTTCTGAAAATAAATATATTTTATATAGGTAATAAATATTGTTAACGTTAATGAATATATAGAAGGCAATGTAGTAGATGATATTGGAAAAAGTGGAGAGAAAGGTCTTTTATTGTATGATAATTTCTAGTTTTTAAATTTAGACGAGTGTTTACACAGAGCAAAACCATATGAAATGATTTCAAATTTATTCCCTGGTTTTGAATTTAGATATGCGAATGGTTTGTTCTTTCAAAATAATAAATTTTTTGAGTAAATTGTACGGTATAATAGTTTTTCAACAATTAGATGTATACTTTTTCTTCAAAAAAATTATGCTTCGAAAAATAAAAAACTACCGTCATACCATCATCGATATTCACATATTGATTTATAGTTGTCTGTTTATTGATAACTGTAGAAGTTTGGTTGATATACACTGGTCCATTGATGTAAGTAACATTTCCAAGATGCACATTCTTCGATTTCGACACATTTATATTTGTATAAACATTTTGGGATTGAGTGATTATGGCTTCTAGCTGTTGATGCGAAACCTAAAATAAAACCAATGAATCAGCACAAACTATAAATAGGTACTATTGTTTTTATTGTTAAGAGGCTATCGTTGTTTCCGGTATAGCGATAAAAAAATTTGGATGGTAAGTACCTCTTCGTTTAAAAATACTTCACGATTTCCTACGTAGTATTCCACTGTACCAGCAACGCCATTTGTTTCATTTGAAACTTTTGAAAAGCTCGAAGAGTCGGAGGTATCGGTGTAAGTAGATTCGCTGCCGCTGCTAATTGAGTTTCTTTGTAACCATTCCACACATTTCTCAGTAGAATTACTTTGATTTTCAAAGGAATTAGTTGATGAGGTTTCTTTAACTTGTGTGTTCATGGTCACTGGATTCTTATAGTCTACTGTAGATATATTGACCCGCGTAGATACATTTGTAAATCGATAAGACGAGGAAAACTGTTACATCACAATACTTTTATGTACTCAACAAAGAAATATTACTAACAGAAATGAATTATTTGCATTTTAGAGATATCAGCATAATTTCTGTCCATGAATATTATAGGCAATCGCAATTGCACAAATGTAATGTTGGTTTCCTAATAGGGTTTAAAAAATTATATGTTTCGACTTCACTAAGTCAGAAAAATAAATTCTAAACATTTTATGGAAACAAATTATAAAATGTTGATTTTTTTCACTGCCCTCTTGATGAGTGAAGGATTTTAGTGAATTTTTTGGTACTGAATTTGGTACATATTGCGTAAATGTAAACAAAGTAAAGATTTCAATAAACTAATTCCAACTCCTTTTCCTAACTTTTCCTAATATGACGTATCGCAACATGAAATTAGTTTTTAATATGGCAGTCAGAAATATTGAGCAATCAGTTGTGTTGCATTAAGTCCAGATGGCCTGATAATGATATTAACTTTGGTTTTATACTTTTTAGGCATAATGAGTAATTAGAGCAGCCAAATAGATTTTTCCTAATACAAGTACTTAATATGGAGGTAATGGTATATTTTTATTAATTTTGGGATATTCTTTTTCAGTGACAAAATACTTCCTTATTATTCCATTTTGGTTTTTTTGCGTAAACAGTAATAGTAATTTACATTAGCAATGATTAAAATTGTGGTGTTTATTAAAAAAACAAGAATGGTTCGATGAAGATCATTTATTATCAGTAAAATACTGACATCAATAAATTTCACTAACATTCGCTATTGTAGTAAGATCTCTAGATAATCTATTTGTATTTATTTCGGTAAACATACGATAATATTAATGGGGGATAAATATAATATTTCTCTAGCAATACGACTGTACATACCCGTTTATGCGTGCCATAAACGGTAAAGTTTATAAATAAAATTAACTTAAATAGTGTACGTAATGCAGTGCAGTAAGTCAGGGCAACAAGTGACGACCGTTTCAATTGTCCAATTGGAACTTCGCCAGTTGCTACATGTTAATATTGCACGTGACCACTGCCTGAATATTGCTTAAGATTACGTTGAATTACGTGAATTCGTTCAATTTTGCCAACAAAATTAAACGGACCGTATTCTAAAAATCACAGACACTACCCAATGATTTTGGCAAGTCTACTAAAGAAACGCGAATAATCGCGCTATAGACGGTACGTTACGTTACAGGGCGTTCGGTAATAATGGTGCGGTGATCTAAATAGTGTCCTTTTAAAACTAAAACTATGTACAGATTTGTTCAACAATTAAAATGTATACTATACAACACAGATCACTAACGGTTTCCTTTCATTTCTTCGTATCTTCTACAGTTTTTGTTATTGCTGACGATAGGCTGTGGGAAATGTTCAAGATGCGTTTACTAACTGGGTTCCGTAAATCTGAAACAAGTAAAAAATATTTAGAACTGAATACATTTATAAGCTTATTAATTAAATCAATTGGATAAGTTCATCTCATTTGGATGTTTAACTAAATTGTTCAAACAACGGTGGTGTATTGCTGACATTTCCACTAATTTGCTTTGGATTTTTAGCCGATTAAAAGCATACAGTTTCAAAGAAAGAGCGAGAAAGAAATCGAAGCTGGTCTTATGTCATGACTCAAGCTTCATCTCCAGTTTGTTTTCTCACTGGATAATCACGATAACTGCACTCACAAAATTTTGATCTTAATTATTGTAATTAATTCTTATAAATTTAAATAAATTATAAAATTGGCGATTTTAGCACTAATCATACGATCATTGTAGAATTCTTGCAATCCTTCCTTGAGTGCTTTAATCGTTGGGCTAATTCCTCGTCATGAAGTTGATTTATGAAAATCCAAAATTTTCTTTAAGTCGTGACCGTAGCATTGAAGAAAATGGGACGAATTAATCTTCTTCGAGATAAAGCAGCCCAAACCCTAATGTTTAATGGATGTAAGATTGCTTGAGACATAAAAGTATTCAAAGACAGTCACAAAAAAGTAAAGGTACTCTTTTTGTCTTTGGATAATATTTGCAATCAGCAGTGGGTACTTGAAGAATGATATATATTATGAAGCAACTATTAGTAATTTATCTAAAGTTTTCGAAATTGATTGTATGACCTTCAGTATTACCATCAAACAGGTATTGCTGAAGGAGTGCCAATATCCTTTGTTTGGTTCCCAAGCTGCTTTTGTGTTCTTGAGGTTTTCTTGACATTCTACCAGAGAAGTGGTATTAGTACCAATTGAAATAACACTTTTGCTCTGCGAGCTTTTTCCACTGTCTTAAGTTGTCTTTGTCCAATAAATTTTCCTCCATTTGAATACCATTTTTTTAATGTGGTCTTTGGTAATGCCAAAGAAGAAGACAACCTTAGAATCTTCTTTTATGAAGCTATGGTGCTCTTTCAATGTTTCCGATCCTTTGATCATTTTAATTTTTGTCAAAACAGATCGCATTAAGAATTTTGAGGTCTTTCTACATTGATACATTTAACCAAAATATTGTTGAGTCAGCGACATTAAGGCCTTTTTTAAGGCGATTTTAAGACTGCTCCCTTGTTTTTGAATACAAGGAAGTGGCATTTATTCTAGTATATTACATAGACTTCATTACATAGACTTTATAAAAAATAACTACTCTACACCATCACGTTCAACTGAAAATACTGTAATTCACATAAGTGGTTTCCTATTTCCTGTGTATTTTTCTGTTTACCGAGACGTTAGGTAACGCATCTGCATATTTTGCAAGAGATCCAAGAACGGTTCTCGTATGAATAGATCCCCAAGGTGTGCTCAACAATAGAAAATGACTTTTTGTTTTCCGTCACCACCTGCCAATTACTGCATGCAATTTCAGTTTAATTACGTTTAACAATTTGCGGGCGCAGGAAAGAGAATGGTTACCTAACACCCATAACTGTTAATTAAGAACAATCTTATTCATGTTCTTTTTCGCTACTTTTGCTGCTTTAAACTAATTTTAGCTATTGTGTACTGCATGTGTGACCCTGAAGGCGTGAGGGGATTTTATCCTGTTGTGAGACTAATGTTAATTTGTGCGTTGAAGGATCCAACAATCCAAAAAAAAATAATAAGAAAACAAAACTTAAGTGGCACGGTCAAATAGGAATGACTGAAGTTGACTTTAGTGCTTGGGATATGGATGGTTTTTCGTAATTAAAGATGAGGTCATATAAAATAATTGTTCTTGAAGGATATGTAAACAGAATTAAGAGAGATTTTCGACCTTCGAATTACAAAATAAATGTTTATCTTTATATTTTGTTTCGCAGAATCATTCCTCAATTTAGAATATACGGTAATGAATTATTCCTAGAAAACCGCTTCTTTATAAGGACTGAAACCGCCTACTCGACGCGCAGTATTATACCTGCTATTTCCTCGTTGCAGTAAAACTTCGATAAAACGGAAATGGGCATCATAAATTGTGTGGTTCGCAGTAGAAGGGTGATTGGAAACAAAATGTTTGCTACTCTTACAATGTCACATTCAAGGCAGTTTGTTGTGAGTCAACTGACGTTAATACTAGAGGAACTATGGAATTATGTATAGCAAAAGTAACATTATGGGTAACTCTGAAAGAAATAAACAGCTGCAAGTTCAGAAAGGATTTTTTGAACTTCCTTCTTAATATCGAGAGAGTCAATTTTAGTCAGTTTAAACAATGTTTAGAAGCTGAAAATGAATTTCAATAATAATTATTTGTAATTTGCATATTTTAAATTTTGTTAAAAGAGTGATGAAGTGATAATGAAGTGAACGTTTTCTTAGTTATAGTGATAATTTTTAGGTTTCATTATTCTATGCTCATAGTTGGACCTCAATCCCTCAGCTTAACAAAGTCTATGATCACTTACCGCCTTATAAATGCGTCACAATGATTTCGTCGTCGATGTCATCTTTCTCGTCGTCGGTTTCTTCGGGTTCCTGTTGCTTATGCTTGGCAGCTGCCAGCTCTGCCAAGCGTTCTTTCTCCTTCTGTCTTCTGAGCTTTCTCGCGTGCAGGATTTCTACAACTATGTACATGACGACGCCAATCTCGAGGACGATGAGCATGACGTAAAGCTTCATCCTGGCGCACAGATGCGTCGAGTAAGCGTACGCGATCACGAATCCTGTGCTTTCCCATAAGCGATAATTGGAGAAAGCTGCTTCCTTGTTCCGCCTGAAAAGTGTCCCGTACAGACCTGAAAATTGAAATGTAACATAGATAAAAATCTGAAAAATTTGCAGTTTATTATTACATATAAATATACAGAATTAAAGAAGAAAGGCCATCAATCATGGAAAGAGACCAAAAATTCCCAAGATAAGGGATGAGGATTGAGGCTTTTGCAAATTTATGAATAATTATTATTTATTTATAATGACTATAACCACAGGTAGAGAGCGGAGAATTTTTTGATAGGATATCAATTATAAAAATACTAGTTAGGGAGACCATAGTTATTTCAGTGATTTTTAAAATACAGGGTGATTTAGCAATTTCCTCATGAAAAACCTAAAATCGCAATACTTAGGGAATGTGTTCCAGGATTAAAATATGGAGAAGCACATGAAGAAAGAATATAACTTTCAAAAATGTTAAAGTTATTGGCATTTTATCTAAGTTGGTAAACACTGGTATGCTGATGTCTAGACATAGAAGTAAGTCTTTATGATTATTTCAACTTATATAAAGTGAAATAGGAATTAGGAAATGTGATTTGGGAATGTATTTTAGAATCAAAACGGAGTAAAAACTTACAATAAAAGTTTGCCCAAAATTGCTTACTTAAGCAGCTACAACGACTTGAAGCAGGAATACTAAATGATGTTTGTTTCTTAATGACCATAAAACCCCTTAAGGTAAAAATATGAAATTTGGCCTGATGAATAAATGATAGATAAAATTAATTTTTTTCCCATAGGGAGAAGGGGAGATAGCCCCCAAAGTGGAGAAGAAAGTTGACTGTTTTGAACTGACATAGTGCAGGTCATTTTTTTAGTATACAGTACTCTTATCTTATTTCTATTGGACATATGTTTACGAGTAAAATTAATTATTTTTTTCATACTCTTATTGAGTTGGGTAATCACGATGGAGTATTTATTGGAATTATATCATGTGGAATTCTAAGATTTACCCTAATCACTCTAGTTAATTACACTCACTCTCAAAGAGAAGTTAAAATGGTGTACTCACAACATTTTGTGAGTTGACTTTTTCAATTTAGGTTTTATCGATAGTGGCATAACGAAAGTATTTAGCACTTGACCAAGCAACTTGACTTGAAATGTTTAAATTGATGTTACTTGCAAAGCAGAGATGTTGAATCGAAATGAGAAA
>JAWQRJ010000691.1:0-19011 GCA_033557515.1 Diorygopyx duplodentatus | reverse complement strand
TCTTGCAAACTGTTAGATCACTTACGCAACTGATTATTAAAACTAATTCTTAGTAGAGGAAGGATTAATGGAAGAAATATTTGTAAACACCAGGCATCTTTTTTTTAATACAGAAGAAATTTAAAGTGCAGCGGTGTGCGCATCACAGAACAGCGTCCTTAGTAAAAGTGCCAGAGCGTACAGACCTTTAGTCTAGAAGGATTTATAACTCAAAGAGCAAATGTAGAAGTTATTTTTCATTTCATATCTAAATATTTATATAGTTTTAACGTCAACGCATACTCTGAGTGTTTCCTCTTTATCTTTCGATAATTTCCTGGATTATTCTCGTTCAGTTCTCCCTACTCTTGGCCTTGCTTTTTACCTGTCCCCAACACAGTCCAGTTTTCATGTGTTCTTCTGTTATACTTCTTCGCCAACTGCTTCCCACTCTCACCCTCTTTTTTCTTCTAACCAGTTGGTATTTTGTTGCCTGCCGTGTGGTATTATTCTTATCATTGTATGACCAATCCTCTTCATTTCCCCTTTTTTATTGTTTTAACAGCTGGTTCTTCTTTTGTTTCCTTCCATAGATCAGCATTGCTTATTTTCCACAAGCAAATATATTTTTAATTTATTCTTCTTGTTGCTTCGTAATTTTTCCACCTTTCTGCTCCATAGAGTAATATCCTTTTTACGTTAGTGTTGGAAACCCTAATTTTAGTATCCTTGGGATTTCACTTGATCTATATGTATTTGAGGGAGTTGGATGTATTTATTTGGTTTAGTTGGATGTATTATATTTATTCTAGCGTATATGTCAGATTTGCTCCCGCCACTCTTTTCTGTTGTTCTGTTGGCTGCTGTTTTTCAATATTTTAGTTCTTCCTGGATTCACTTTCAGTCCCATTGCTTCAGAATTCGTCACCAGCTTTTCTATTTTCTTTCGCAAGAATATCTTTTTATCTCTAAGGCTTTTTCGAAACCAATAAAACTTGCATTTATTTGCAACAAATATTGCAATAGATAGGGAATATCGACAAAGTTTTGCCAAGTTTTTTTAGAGATAGATGGAGGTGTCAATTCGATATAGAATTTTTGAATTATTGTCGTTGTTTTTTTGCATATCCAGCTGTTCTTCTTTTAAGATACGTTATAAATTCGCAAGAATAAACTAGTTAAAAATTAAGTCGGCCAATGTCTGGCTACTTACTTAATTTTCTTAAACAACCGGAAATTGTTGGCGCCGGTTTAAATTGCTGTAGCTGTAACAATAATTTAAATTTCGTAGGGAGCAATAATGGTGTGAAGATAAGACAATTTTAAAGTTGATAACTCTCAGAGCGTCATCTAGGAAAATTTGCATTTTTGGTATCTGAAAACTACTTGAGGAACCTTTTTCCGTTTTCATTTGATGTTTCTATCTTGCCAGATTTAAAAAGGTTAACAGCGGATGCTAAGTTTAAAACAAAAATGGTTTTTTTATTTTGATTTGAAGAATCTGTAGTTAAACGTTGTCGAATTCAAGGATACCCGTAGATATTTTTTATAGTTTTTTTAACATGCAAATTCGCCGTGCTTTAGTTCAATTTTTGTACTTTTAATTACAGGTTTGCAATAACTGGCCTCGAAAACAGATTTTCGTTTTCGAAAAAAAATACATAAATTTTTCCTATTCTATCCACCACATTAGATCTGCCATTTTGATTTCTGCTATTGTCTATAGAAATCTACCCCTTATAACTTTCTGTTCAATACAAAGTTGACAACTTTGATCGATATAATCGATTTAGCTAAAAGAAATATACTACACTCTCTTTTAGTACCAGCTGATGAGTTAATCAGAGAAATAGAAAATGTACATTTTGATGAAAAACACGTTTCCGTACGAAACTCTTTTGGAAAATACATATTTAATCGCTTATAGAAGTTAAGGCTTATCAGAAACAAAATGTTTACATATTAATGAATAAAAATATAATGAATTACAGCGCATCAAATTTCTGTGTTTTAAGCAGATCAATGATTATGATAAAGATAATTGTGAATTCAAAAACGTACAAAATCTTTGAATACCCTTTTATAATGACCAAATCAGCCTTAGAAATTAAAGAAACATGCAGAAAATTAAAGCACAAAAATCGTTAATGGATTATATCAAATAATGAACACAAACCAATGTAGTTATAATTTAAATGGTTCAATAATACAAAATTATTTATAGTAAATGGCGTAAATACAAACACTGTAATGAACTTGCAAATAAATAATACAACCATCAAAAGGAAGCCCGAAATTGTAATGCAGAATATAAGCGGAATAAACAAACATTCAGTAAAATTTATTGATTTAGCACGTAATATAAACCAAAATAGTGTGTTGAATTATGTGCTTATTTCGATTGTTATTTTGATTATATTAATTACAAATAAGTGTAAGTCCAAAATTACTGTATAATACTTCAAGAAAGAAGATGTCCAGGAGAATATCAATGGGGGAGGAGTTATGTGCCAACATATGTAAGACGTCACCAAGGCCAACTGATAAGAAAATCCCTATATAAGCGGCTTGCTCGCTGCCACCAATTCATTATGCAAATAGCCTCATACGCATCTTAATTCGTATAAATAAATAAGTGTTTGAAAAGCTTTCAGTTATTCTTTTTAAAAAGAGTGATTTGGAAGTTGAAAACATAACTTATACAAATTAAAGAGTTGGATATTCCTATACGTTACCGAGTGGACGACCAATATTCCTATATGGCGATTTATGGAAAAACTGCAAAAATCACGTTGTTGGCAGAGAAAATTCTTATGTTTCTCCACATTTCCAAAAACTCGCTATTCAAGTATCTCCTTCCAGCAATGATGATAGTAATGTAGAATGGGATAGCTAATAATGATCCTTTTTTATTTAAAGTTTTAGTTTATTATTTTATTAATAATAAAATGATATTTTGTTACTTTTAAAAACAATTACTTTTATTAACCGTTTTTAACAAATAAAATTAAAAAATCATAAAGCCATACGCCAAAAAGGATCATTACGGCCTTTGCCGGGTCATAAATACCATTTAACGTTGGCTAACTATACCTTTTCTTGGTATTTTGGTCCGCAATATTAAGAATCCTTTTGACTAAAAATTTGAAAATTGACTGCTATTTAATTCCAGCAAAAATTTGCTGCTAATTAGTGTCACAAAATTGTACGGTACTTCAATGTGCTATATCTACAAACACAATAGTCTTAGACACTTAATTAAAATCACCGTAGAAGCAGATTTTATCAACTTCAACAATTAATAATACAATGCGTGACATCAGCGTAAATGCGTCATTCTGTACTTCCTTTTCCCAACGTATTTATTAGTATTGTCCTTGGACACAAATAACAAAAGTATTTTTTTAATACATGCTGTACAGGTAAAAAACGTAATTTATTTGATAGGTTTTACCTTGTAGTTTACATAGTGGACCGTGTTTATTTACTTATTAATATTTAAAATAATAATTAAAAAATTCATAATAAAAAAATTCTTTAAGTAATAATATATAGCAGATATAGTATTTAACGGATCTTCTTTTTGTCCTGATACTAACAGTATTAACGATATAATATAATAGTTACCTTAAAATTACTAACCAAATATGACACTACTGCGAATTCTAACACTGAAAGCATTGCAAGTTTTTTTGTCTTATGTTACACAAATTAAGGTGTTCTACAAATTTTATATTATTTTTCATTTGGAATACATTAATCTGAAAAGTTTTAAAGTGAACACAAATAATACCTACTTAACCTAGTTAACCTAGAACATTTAAAATCCTAATACTTAAATAGCTGTATAGGTTCTCCAGCAAAACAGTTAATGCAATAAATCTACATAGTTCACGCTCTATTGAGTAGAGCAGGGACAAAGGCGGAATTAATATGCATTCATTGGTCCACTGCAACAACAAAAAGGAATAAATATACAAGTTATGTCACGCGGACTTTCTCACTACTATTCGACGTAATGACGACATCCAACCAGTTTCTTACTACAGACAACCGGTGAAGATTGCTCGGAGCGCATTAATTAGTGTCCTTAATTAACCTTACTACACTCGCGATGCTCATGATTGCCTGATCAACACGGTGATAACATCAAAAAGGAACATTGCGTAAAAAGGCGAAGAGGTACAATGATATGTTCGATAAAAAAATAATAAAGCAGCTTTTCGGTTTTAGCGAATGTAGGAGATGACGGCGCACGCTAGCGGTTTCGATGTCGAACCAGTGGTCAGGCTGCCTGGAGTACCTCCTCTTCCTAAGTCGTCCGGTTCTTCCGTTATGACAACGGATCGGCCTACGATCGATCTGGGCCCATGCAAGGATAACACTGGATCGACGAATGTAAATTCGGTCCTTTCGGCTCCTTCAGTTGCTTCAATGTTGCCCAAATCACCTGCGTGACGAAGTGGATCTATTGGACCCCCATGCTGCATCTGAGAAAAGTTGTCAAATTGAGGCAAACTAAAAATAAAAAATTAAATTTTAGATATTAAGGAAGAGGAAATGCTCAAATACAACAACCAAAGAAAGATATCTGATAGGAGGCAAGGCGAAAAAACTGGAGAGATTGGCGTAGTATTTCGAAGAGATACTGAAGGATAGGAAAGCTGATGGTAAGGAGGCACCATTATGAAAAATGACCTGTTGTAGTCTCTGAGGTATTGATAAAATAAAACTTTCGTTCTGGCTTATGTCATTCCATGCATGTTGAATGGCATCCCATAACTCGTCAGAATTTCTTTTACAAAGGTTTTTAACTGTTAGTGCTCAAATATTTTCCATGGGATTCAAATCGGGGCTGTTGGTAGGCGATAGCCGGATTTCAAAATCAATGATTTATTATGTTCGCGGTGTGCACTGACTTGTTGGAAGCGGAAGTTGTCAGGATATAGTTGAGTTACAGACGGATGCATTACATTTCCAAGAATATTTAAATAATTTTGAGCATTAAAGCTGCAATTAATTCTCCAGGAAACACCAATACTTTTATAGTTAATCCATCCCCACACATTAATCGAGAAACGTCAAGATGTCTTTAAATGAGTAGTATATCTTTCATCAAATTTTGTATTATTGGGTCGATAAACTCCAAGTTTAGAATTTTTTGTTGACTGAAATACCTTTTCATCTATAAAAATTATATCTTCCCAATAATCTAAATCTCTGAAACATTTTCGAAACTCTGGTTTTCTTCTATAAACCAGAGAACTAGGAAAATTTGTTAATATTCTAACATCCAGTGCAGTGGAAAACAGATTTTCTCTTAAGACATTTAGTAAGGCCGTATCTTGTTCCAGCGTAGAAATTCTGGCTGCACCTGTTTCAGCTTTCCTTGCTAAGGTTCTTTCTTATTAACACCTTAGGGACCCGCGGATGTATGAATAGTCGATCTCAATGCAAACTATTGGATCAAATAAAACATATGTTTATTCGGAAATACATTCCAGTCCACCTGCGTGGACTCAAAGAGGTTTGCTGTTTTATGTTTTTAAGACCTTCTTTTGGCTATAACTCTATTCTGGCAATTTCTTTAGTACTCGTATCTTTAGCCCTCGAACCTTTCAATGGTGCATCGTAATTTTCGGACGGGATTCGAAGTTTTTGTTTATTTCAACATTTCCAAAGTGGAAGTACGAGGAAGATGCAACCAACTATAATGAAAGTTACAATGACGTATTAACGGAAGATCCTAGTGACATCGAGAGGAATGATAGAGAAGACTATGGTGACTCCGATTGTGATTCTGATGTAATAACGAGAGAAGCTAGACGTCCTCGGGTTATGCGAGTGGTTTCGAGTGATTCTGAAGATGATTGTGACGAGAATGTTGATATGGACTGGTGAGACATCGACACTCCACGAAGCAATCAGAGGTTTTCTGGGACTCCAGGAGTTAAAGTGTTCCAGTGTTCCCAGAAAATTCACAAGAGAAAGAGACCACACAAGGAAGTGCGCCTCCATGTTTCTTACGACTGAATTTTTTGAGCAAAAGCAAAAGAAACAAACAGATATTACCATCAAAGAGTCAAAATATAAAAATAAACAGAAAACAGCAAAATGAATGCACATGTGCGTAACTAAAAATATTTTTTGGACTAACAATATAGATTGATGCGAAAAAACAATTTGAAGGATTACTGATCTACCAACCCATTGACCTACTGATTCAAGGACAATGACGAGGAATCGTTTTTACAGATTCAATATTGCTTTGAGATTGTTGAAAGATAAGTTTAGAATTTGTGGAACAATTCGGATACATAGAGGAGTGCTGATTTTTTTTTGAAAAGTGTGCAATTGAAGTCCTTGGAAAGTTTTATTGCTGCTATGGAAGGGCTGGTGTAAGAATGATATCTACAAATGAGCAGTTGCTAGTATGGACTACTCATCTTCAATTTTGGCAAAAATTTGGGCCTTTAAGACTATATCACACTGACGAAGCAAAGTTTTGATTGACATTAAATTACCTATACTAATCGTTGCCATAGTAACACAGCAATCTTCACAATAGGAGGTGTTTGCTGTCCCAGATTTTTACTTTCTCTTACAAAGAGAAAGTAATGCATTCGATCCAAAATTTTGATATATCTTGGGGAATTGGGCTATTCGAAGACTAATGATACCATTTTGGTACCATTGTGGATGTCAGTCTATGGCCAACAGTTCGGTCAGCATGCATATTATTACATTTTTGGATTACTTATGGAATTTATGGTGCATTTTGTAAAACATACATTTGGGCAAAGACGCACTGTTTAGAAGTTATTGGACATTTTTTATTTACAGAAAGTGACCATTATTTGCGTACGTTGCACAAAGCTGGAGAAAGTGGGAAGGTTCAAGTATTTAGGATCAATCATATCGGAGGATGGAGAAAGAGATGAAGGAGAGAATAGCAATGGAGGTAAGTTTGGATTAAAGCTTCTATATTGGAGGCAGGAAGTAGAACAGAATAAGACAGCTTATTTTTCAAAGTTGTCTTCGTTTTTGGAAAATTATGAAAATATTACTTTTGATGACATCAGGGATAAAGTTATGAGGCATCTTACCAAGCTCAGAGAGCGGTTCTTTGATTACTTTCCAGATCTTGATTTACACACTGTCAGTTGGGTTGTAGATCCTTTTAAATGTGAAATTGCTAACATACCAGAAGAGCCTCAAGGTTTGGCAGAGGCACTTCTTGAACTTCAATCTAATAATGAAGCACGTATTCAATTTGAGAACAAAGCAGATCTGTCGTTTTTTTGGATGTCAGAAGCTGCAAAGGCTTTCAAAATTGCACATGGGGAGGCGGTAAAAAGTTGCTGCCATTTGCAACAACCTACCTTTATGAACAATGATTTACCACTCTAGTGAACATAAAAACGAAGAACAGAAAGCGATCGAACGCCGAAGACTGTATTCAAATTGCTCTTACATCAAAAAGCCCCAAGTTTGAAGTTATTGTATCAAACATGAGACATCATTTCTTCAAAACCTGAAGGGGAAAAGTCTTCAATGCAATTATTTTGTTCCAAAATGAAAATTTTATTTGGCTTGTTTATTACTTATTATTTTTTCATGCAGCTTTTTTCATTTTCCGTGTAAAATGATTCAATAAATAATGTTTAATTTAAATTTATATTGATTTTCTCCTTTTCAAAATGAGGGGGTTAATATCGACTTACACAAATAGATTTTGGGGTAATGGCACATTTATACATTTTTTAACACCTCACGAAATTTAAGGGTCAAATTATTAATTATGTAATTATCCAAAGGCGCACGTTGAATTTATTTGATTTTTTATGAAAATTCTGATGTTTGCATGGATTCGAAAAGTTTTAAATATCTTACTTGAGATGTTGAGATGTCCTATCTCAGTTTTCACTGTTAGGTTAAAATTATAATTCTCGAGTATTCTGTTTAGAACAAAAAACATAGTATTTTCCATGTTTAACATAAAAATGCAAACCATGAAAACCGGGACGTGATATCTCGCTTAATTCACCAGATATTTCAAAGATATGTCAAATTTCTCAAAAACGGTCAAATAACTTCGGTAAATATTAAATATTAATTGAAATTATTTTATGTTGTAAATATGTCTCGCCTGGCGCGTGACTAAGCACGATGACTAAATATTAAATTAATTTTTTCAAGGGAAGTGTAAGCGTTAAAAAAGTTTGTGAAACAAACATTTTCTTCAAAACTGTACACGGTAATTTTTACAGGGTCGCAAAATTGTGTAATCACTTTCTTAATGAAGGACTTAATGAAGGCTAACCCAAGCCGATTTTCAATATAAATTGACCGTCCAAACAAAAAGATTTTTTTTAAATTACTGTCAAAGAAGAAACATTTCCTTTAAAATGTTTTGTACAAGTTGTACTGAAATTTCCACCCAATCTGATCTAACCAATAGAACCTGTAAATGCTATTATCCGCTACCAAAGGGACACATATGAAGTTTTCAATTCCCATGCATTTCCTTTCAAAAATTGTCCAAATTTTTTTTGCCAATAACCATTTGAAAATGCAACATCCATAACAGTAAAAAAAGGAGATTTTTCGTATTGTTCATACCAAGTAAGGATTATAGTGTTCTCCTAGTTTTTCACAGCCTTCTCTCATGTAGCCAGATCTATGGATATGAACTCCGTGTTTACCAGTTGGCAACCCAGTTATGTTTCCCCGAACCATGACTGGTCCACCAGGAGGTTCACTTTGGTAAAAGAAGATCTCTCCGCCAACTTTATTTTCGCAATCTTTAAACATGGCAACACCCGAATAAGCTCCAGTACTCTAAAATTAAGGAACATGTTTACAATACAATTTTAACAAAGTGTGCATCAACAACTTACAAAGGCATAAGGTTCCATCACGACTTCATAGAGATCGCTCTGATAATTCTCCACCCCGGGGTACGATTTGATAATTAAATGTCTGGGCACTCTTGGTGGAGTACAAGCGACGTTTGCTAGAAAAGAAACCAACAGCGCGCCACTATACCGCGTCATGGTCTAGAATTACGTGTTACTCTTCACTGATTGTCTTTCTATCTATAAATGGTTAAGTTGCTGAGTCAACTCCTTTTAAATACCAGTGGGTGGAAGAACGGTTTTTTAGAGACGTCCTTAACTTATACCAAGAGGAGCACGACTACGGAACTCAGACTCGGCCATGGTTTGAAAACATGATAATTATTGCCTGTATTGGACTAAGTGTTGGTTATTATTGTATATGGATTACATACATGTTACGTTTCGACGGAATCTTGCCTTGTTTCTGACATGCTAGTTTCAAAGTGTAATCATAATTACTTTGTTGACATTATTTTCTGGTTTATAATAGGTTCTTTTGAGGTTGATTACTGTATATTTCTTTTTTTACCATTATATTTTCAAATCACCACCAACTTTTTTCTTCTACACCATAGGCAGTGCTAGAGTAAAGTTCGTTGTAAACTTAAAGTTTACAACAAACTCAACCGTAACAAGTCACATTTCATTTTTAGTAATAAATATATAAATAAATATATACAAATAAATTTTAACCATCATCAAAAATAAACAAATCAACAGAAGTTTATAATATGAATTCTAATAAAACTAAGTTACCATTGAAAGGAGAAAATAGTCACGAATGTAGTACGTCACTAGATAATTATAAAACATAGCCCCTCATTGCCAAACAACGTATCTGTAATTATCCTATTTTGTTCGTTCATCAATAAATATCGATTGAGACAATACCAGCAACCTTCTATTCGATGATTCACCACATTAACTGAAAACAGTAAGACAACTTTTTTGTATGGTAGGCATTAATTAGCAATGTTTATTTTTGGTAACGACCTTTATTTGCCGAAATTACTCACTTTTGGTGCGAGTAATTTAGTATTCTCGACAAAACTGGGAAAATGTTGATTACTCGTACACGTTAACACTACGTGCGTTGGCATTACGTGCGTCCCATAAATAAGGGATCCAGTGACAGTTTGTCTACTTCAACAGTAACTTGAAACTCGACTAGCCTTTGTAAAGCGTTAACTGTAAAATTGTATGTGACTGCTCCAGTATAACGATTGATGATGAACTGGAGTAGGTTGCTAATTTGTTATTCAGAGTTTTTTTTCTTTTGCGCCGACTGAACAATCAGATCATGTTGTAGAGAAACGCGGGTCTTTGCGACCACTTTAAATAATCAATAAAAGTAATTGTTAATTATGGTGATTGGTCGTTAACGTAACAGGTAAGGTTAATGACGGATTTCCAGGTGTGGTGGAGGGGGAACTCTGTATCTCTATTGAGATTATTAGGATGTTTATGGATTTCTATTGCTTTTAGGATTTTTCTAGCACATTTTAATTATCGTTTAAGAATGCTTGCATAATAAAAATAAAGTATATTTCCGCCAATCAATTATGTACATTTTGATTAAACGTAAGAAACCAACATTAAGCTTTTCATGTATGTATTGAATTGTCGTGTCATATAAAACAGCGTTGAATGTGCATTAATAATGCTCCAAAAACCATACGAATCAAAGAAATACAACGTTATTATGCATGAACCCTTTTATTTACAAAACACAAGAAACAAATGAGTCAACCTGAATGATTAAAAACATCTCGAAAAACAAATGGGTGAACTAGAAAACATACTCATCGGCGCTTTTTCCGCGGACAAGCGTTTGTACTCTTCTTGCTCGTTACTCTGATAGGTGTGTTTGTTTTCGTGGACTTTGGATGCCTACTACCCCGCATGGTACCACAGTGGCACTGGCATAATGATGTGGCGCATGGTAACCCGCATGGATTGCTCGGACCACAGACCGTTTGGTTCGGTGGATATCCGCAATTTCGGAGCCAACACGCGTACGGAGTTGCCACTAAAGCCGATTGCATGCAGTATGGGTTTATGGAGGCCACAGGTAACTGCAAGCCCATCCTTACATCTGTTTCGGGTCCAGTGCCAAAACTGTATGGAGAAGTCTAAAAAGACGGGGAGAAATTTTCGGCAAAGAAATATTAACTACTAAATATAAATACCTGATATCTCATTCTAGTACCAGGTACACCTTCAGAACTTGAAAAAAGATCTTCTCCCAGCTCCTCATCTCTTACGCTAACAATGCTGGAATTAGTGGCAGTGTCAAGAGTATCTTCACTCTGTTTGTCAGCACTAATTATGTTTCCGTCCTTGAATTGAAACAAAGGCACCTAAGAAATTGTTACGCGTGAGATATTTTAAGAAACTGAGTTGTGATGGAGAACATGTTTTTGCCAATACTAAATACTTACTGGAGGACAGCCAGGGCGTCTTTTTTGCTGTTTGTGCCTTATGATGTTGACTATGCTGCGTTTCGCTTCCAGTTGGGATCTAGTCAAAACCTCGTAGTCATCAACAGTGTCGATTAGCGTCATCGCTGCCAGTCTCGCCACCTCGAATGCTTTATTCCTTTCTTCCACAAGGCCATCGCGTTCCTGCGTCCTAAGTTTCTTCTCTTCGTCCAGTTGTTTCTCCAAATCACGGCACAACTTCTCGTATTGCTCCTTTTGCCCAAGGAGCTCTTTGCATGATCCTTCCAGATTGATCATCATGTTTTCCAGTTTTTCTTTTCTCAAGTTTAATTTCTGCACCCAACGAAACAAGTTTCATGTTAACCAGTATTGGCAAAACATCCCTCCATTATCAGTTTGCTTAATGCAATATTTACACTTCAGTACAAGTATATTAAAGAACATAGCACCAAAACGTTACGTTATTTAATATACTTATTCTGATGCGCCGATATCAATTTACGTACATCTAATCCATCTGTTACTAGTTTAGCAGCCTCCTTTTCCCTAGACAATTCTCGAATTGTCATTTCCAATTTCTCTCGCGATTCTTCCAACGCACTAGCTGATTTTCTCATCGTTTCCACCTCGCTGGCCCGCTCTTGAAGCAGCTTTTCTTGTTCACTCACTCTTTGTTTTTCGTTTTCTAAATCCGATCTAAAAACATCGGTGTTACCTTTAATATTCGTTGGCTGTGAATTAGACAATTTATTTTAACTAGGTGTCTAAAGATGTACAAGTATCGTTTGAAATATCATCTCATTTTCGTCGACATGAGCTGTTTTGGAAACTACAATTAATCCCAGCACATCTGGGAAGAGTGCATCAAAAATATTCTAATCAGAAGACGTCACAGCACACAGGACACATCTTATTTCGCTAATATGTAAGATTTAAACTAAAACAAATGAATAAAATAATTAAAACCGCTTCGAAATCACCTGATAGTTGTTCCATCTGTCGGAAGGGTTAATTCTATAATCTGATTCGCAAGTTCAACCAAGAATCAAGTCAATTCGCAAGTTATCACCTTAAAATATAGTATATCTTATGCTACATTTTGATGTTTTACATCTTGTAAAGCTATTTAGACAATGTAAGATGAGGTTGTCTATCAGGTCAATATTTAATTAATTAGTTCATCAAATAAAGACGACTGCTGATTTGTGTTTTTCAAAATAAATGAATATCATTTTGCAAAACATTTTGCAAATGTTGAAACAAATTATTTTTTTATAATTTGTAATCCTGAAAAGAATCGGTCGTTTATAAGATATTCCAACTGCATTTTCAAATTATTATCTGGCACTGCTTCAGTATGTTGTTCT
The DNA here is from genome assembly GCA_033557515.1 of Diorygopyx duplodentatus. Classification (NCBI taxonomy): domain Eukaryota; kingdom Metazoa; phylum Arthropoda; class Insecta; order Coleoptera; family Scarabaeidae; genus Diorygopyx; species Diorygopyx duplodentatus. The sequence goes on along the minus strand of JAWQRJ010000691.1, from coordinate 6,324 downwards.
GTTTTTCTTCCGCAGTGTTCTTTCAATTCAGAATCAACTGGGTTCCTCCAAAAATAAAATAGTTCTGAATGTCGTGAATTCAAATGAACATCTCTGAGTAATTTAAGAAGTAAGCTTTAGTTACAGCTTGCAAGTATTTTACCTTTCTTTCTGTAGTGTCTTTGCCTACATTGCATAAAATTTCAGATGATCTTTCAAACGCTACGTGTTTTTACATGTATTATAGGTTGTAAGGTGTTAATAATGGAAAACAACGTTTCTGATTGAACATTTAAGTAACAATAAATGGTATTAAACACTAACCTTAGTTCTTCTAATTTAGTCTCTAAGGCATTGATCTTCTGCAGATTAGAAGGTTGACAGTTCTCCAAGTAAGGTACTTCTTTTTTACCCAATGATGCACGTGCAGTTTCCAAATCTCTGTCTAGTTGCAAGCATTTCTCCTTCACTATTTCATTTTCTTGCTCCTGTAATCGAATTTGTTCTTCCTACGATTTAAAACGTGATCTTTTAGTCAGAGAGAGAGATAAACTGGTGGGGAAAAAAACACGTCAACTCTTATATATAGCTCACAGTAAATATTAACTGCATGTATGTCAGAATTAGTGATGTTTCTGGAAATTACAATGTTTGCTAGTGCATTATTATAATGTTGACTTCAGAACCACTGAATTCAAGTCATGGACTGGTTAGCAATTTGTCCTTGAAGGGCTAAAACAATGATCTATCCTCCTGAAACTTTACGACAAGAGAAGAATTTCAAGAAGTGCTACAAAAGAAAATAATCAAATTTATCTTATTAAAATCTCTATAAAATACCCATCTGTATCTATAATATCTCCTCCCATGTTTTAAGTAGTATTCGTATTTAGTATGCAAATATACCTTATTGTATCATTTTTATTATTATTCAACTTAGGTAATATGTTCATCAAACTATGAATGCTAAAATGATTTTTTGGGCAGTTGAAATGTGTTCATTCATTTTTATTTGAAATTTGAAAATACCTAAATAAAACTTGCGACAACTATACTTTACCTTTGATATAAGTTGTTCATTCTGAGATTTAATTACAATATTTTGTTGTTGCCTGTGATATTCAAATTCTTCAATCTTCTGCTTTTGTTGTTCAATGTGTTCTAGCAAATCACTATCTGTTGTTGTTTCAAAAACAAACGATGTACTGCACGATACGTTTTTCCTCTTGATTTGTTTTGCCCTTATCTCCTCTTCTTGGTATCTCTTTAATTCGTCCATGAGATCATCGATCTGTGTCCGTAACTTCTCCGTCTCTGCTTTAAGGAAAGCAATTTCCTTTTCCACCCCTTGGTTCGCCTTTTCTTCCATATCTGCTATTTTCTGGTTAAGCGTCTCAATGGTTTCGTTGGCACGTCGTTCTTTGTCCTTAGCTTTTTGTAATGCTTCCGAAAGATCGTCCTGTGATCTCTTCTCATTCGCCGTTTCCTCCATCGTTCGTTGATTTTGCAGCGCTTGTCGTAACTTGTCCAATTCCTAGAAAAAAGTTGCAATCATCGGCTAAAGACGACAATTATTGCAGTTAACGAAACGTTACCATTTGAGATTGATTCCAACCTGCCTTGTAATACTCCATCTCCTTTTGATACTTGTTGCTTCTGCATCTCAACGTCATAAAACTCTCGTGTTTGTTTTTGACAGAATTTGCCAGTTTTTGATTAACGTCTGATAATTTCCTGGTTAGGTCTTTCTGCCTCCTTAGCTTCTGCTCCATTCTGTCTTTGGCCGCAACCATACTTTGCTTTTCTTTGTCTTTTTCTTGCACTTGTGTAGACAGCATCTGTACCGATTCTTGGAGCGTTTTCATTTGTTCTTCATGTTGTTCTTGAATGGTCTCTAGCCCCATTCCAGTATCCATTATTGATGTACTCGCGTGTATTTGTTTCTTTGGACTAGCCTTGGAAGCCTTTGTTTTTCCCAAACACTTGCACAAAAATTCTCTCTCTTTTGCCAAGTCATCAAGTTTGTGATTTGTTTCCTCCAGCGTATATTTCATCCTGTCGTACTTCTTCTTTAAATGTCTGGTCATCGTGAGAGCGATGCCCCTACTCTGTGCCGTTGTAGTCAATTGAACTTTTAACTTATTTATCTCATCTTCTAAGCTTCGCCTTCTTGTCTGTTCATATTCCAATTCCTGTACACAAATAAAGATAAATATTGAACATGGATGAACGTGATTCAAGGATGAACTCACCAGTCCTGGTGAAAAGAAGCACTTTTTAGAGAACGGGTTTGTTTCGTCCAACACAACTTCCGAATACGTCGGAGTTTTCTCGCTAGCACCTGATCATAAAATATAAAAAATATTTATTAAAACACCTGGCTGACCGACCTTTCCTGAATTTTCCAAATAACAAAAAGTTAACAAAAATTATAACAAAAATTTATTGGATCAAAAGTATGTTTAACTTTGAATATTAAGCATCAGTGTTTTTACTCAACATCCTAGAAGAAGAAGATATTGGGATTTGAAATACTGCTACTAATGTATGTTGGACTTCGGATTAATATGACTGTTTTGAATTATTAATGTGATGTGTACAAAAATTAAAGCAAAAATGGCCATGCGATTGTTTGCGAATGAACTTTAAGGTGGCTGATTTCGTTTTGTCTACTTACTTGGCCATGCTTTAATAAACTCTTCTTTTGGTCGCGGGCCGTTTGGAAGCTTAGTAAAAGCACTTCCCTGGCCATACACTGGCGATACCGGTCTCCTGGGGGGCGTCTTGATCTGTTGTTGTCTAAAAGAATGTTCAAAGACACGAAATATTACCAGAACAGCTAATTATACCTTTGATTACGGTTTGTCTTTATTGATATATTTAAACTGTTCGGGTTGGTATCGGCCGCAGATGAGGTGGGGCTTATCCGCGTTATGTTTCCACATTTCTGCAACATGAGCATAAGACGAATATCGTTTTCGATCTGATCGAGACGGTTTGTTAGTTTCTGCGAAATACACAGCGCGGCGTTAGCTGGCGTAGCGCGAAGAAACAAGAACTTACCAAAGACATTGCTGCCGTCGAAACCAATTCAAGTTAGAAATATGCAAATAAAACGTTAAATTTTTCGGTTTTCGCGTTCATTGTTCTGAACTGTTAATTTATCGTGGTATCCATAGTACTTGTAACGGAGTACAAGTATGTGAAGGAATGCGAAGTGATACAAAAATTTATTCTTTGACAGTTCACTGACGGATCATTTTGACGCTATCTTGATGGCCAATAAAATTAATGTTGAGTACTTCGAGTGCTCATCATTTTGAAAGATCTTAAAGTGCGTCAGTCACTTAGCTCCTGCTATGCGCCGACATGTATATCCTGTTATCCAGGGTGTCAATTTCAAAACTGCAACCATTCGGATAACTTGAGAACTACTAAAGGTATCAAAACAAAATTTTGTATCGAACCTTACAGTAGGATTTCTTGTGCGCGTCGAAACGCATAAGTAATATTTCGTATCGATATTTTCCTATAACCAAGAAAATCAGAATAAGAACGGAGGAAACGATATTTAATAAGGACATCAATGCGTACAGCGCATGCCGATAACGTTACGTTGCTAGCGAAATCCAAGAAAGAACTGAAGAGAATAGTAAGAAAGCTGGGGGAAGAGGCAACAGAACTAGGTCTCCTCATAAATCAGACCAAAAAATGCATAATAATGGGGGAAACAAGGCAAGTAGATAAAGACGAAGAGCTGACGGTGCACATAGAAAACGAGGAGTACAAATTCCAAAATGTAAATGAAGTTGTATACCTGAGAGTTATGGTAACGAGCAGTGGACACGAAGAACAAGAAATAAGTGCCAGAATCACAAAGGGCAACAGGAAATATGGAGCGGTACAGCCGCTGGGGTGGTCGAACATGAAGATAAGAACATGAAGATAAGAACATGAAGATAAGAACATGGAGATAAGAACATGAAGATAAGAAGAACATGAAGATAAGACTTAATAACGTTGACAAAGAAACTGGAAGAACAGCTAGAACGATGGTAAAATAAGATGCTGAGAGCAATCTACGGGGGGAAAAATCTGTGGAAATGTGGATAATGAGAACAAACGAAGAATTACAAAAGCATAACAACGAATATCAGAGTACAGAGGCTAAGATGGTTAGGTTATATCGAAAGGCTAGGTAAAGGGCTAGGAGGCCACCAATCACCAAGAGGAGGAGGGGTGGCCGAGAAAGAGGTGGTTCGACAGCATAAGGGAAGACCTGGAGAAGCCGCACGTGAAGGACTGGCGAAAGAAGGCGTGGAACAGGAAGGAATGGGGAAGAATAATTGCCCAAGGCCTTCAGGGCCTGTAGAGCACATACATAATACATACAGGGTTTTCATTAATGATTGATAGGCCCGTGACTGCTTACAGCCTAAGTGTATATTAGGTAGCCGAAAATACCTAGTGATTTTTAATTGATTTTTGGTGTTTTCCCAGTAGCGTTCGCCCATTGTCTCGTTTATTACATATTTTTGCGATTTTCATGTTATCTATTTAGATAGTACTTGGAAGACCGAGCTCGCTCGGGGGTAGAAACATAAAAACCTTTGTTTCCCATAGTTTCCCACCCCTAACACAGCTTGCCAATCTCTTAGTTTTCAAAAGAGTTGTATTTGTAAGGGAAAATCCCCTGGAGAAAGTTAACCAAGGAAGTTGTCGAAGACATTTGACAGCGGATGGAACAAATTCCAACAAAATCTCTCCCTAAGCTATCAGCACAGACAGGCTTGTTTATTTTATTTCTTGTTTTTCTTTTCATAAATATATTATTGCAGGTCTCTTGGTGGGTACTTACCGCAAAGCAATGTACCGGGATATCAACAATTATCTGGGCCGTGGGCGGTCATGAATGTACCTAATATTACATATTAGAATGTACCATATGTTACATTATGTACGTAACATTAAATGCTATGACAGATGTTTCCCATTTCATGACCGCCCACGACCCAGATAATTGTTGATATCCCGGTATAAAATCTTCAGATGCATATGCACAAGGTCACTGTTGTTCAACAACTTTTTTCTCTTGATTATCATCAGAGAATGGCATTGTCATTGATTTAATGAAAATTTGAACAACAACGACACAATTTAACATTTTTCACTGACGAGGCTTTGTTTCATTTATCTGGCAACGTTAACAGCCAGAATTACAAGACATTACAGAAAATCCCCATATTGTCCATGAAGAGGAATTGCATCCAATAAAAATTGGCGCTTGGGCAGCTATATTGAGAAGCCAAGTACAAATTTTTCTACAAGAACTGCACGGTGATGAACTGCAAAAGGGATATTTCCAGCAAGACTGCGCAACTGGGCATACAGCAAGGAATACTATAGCATTTCTGCAAGAATTCTATGACAATCGGATGATTAGCCGTGGGTTATGGCCACCTCGTTCACCAGATCTTACTCCCCCTGATTATTTTCTTTTTGGACACCTTAAAAACAGGATTTGCAGAAATAGACTGCACCATATCCACGAGTTGAAATAAGCAATAGAGCAGGAGATCAGAAATATCTGTCCAGTGATAACTTCAACTTCACTGCAACTTCAAAATGTGTTTGGCAACATGCGAAGACGTGTTGATTTATATTTAACACATCAAGGATTGCACTTTCAACATTAATTACAATTTTTATTGGGTTTCAGACAATTATACACAAAACCTTTCAGGCCAATGTTTTAAGCTTTGGCTTAAGGTTTTTCACTTCAAAAAGAGTCCAATGAAGAAATAAAATTAGTTTGCACGTTTGTCTAAAAAAATTAAAAAATGTGTGCAACTACGTATATTTTGCATAATAACGTCTATTCCTGAGCATCTATTCTACAAGAAAGGTTTAAAAAAATATTAATAAAATGTTGGCTAAATGTCCCTTTAATGAACCTTTAAATCAACATTCGTAGGTTCCCTTTTGTTTCCTTTCTTCAAGCAAAACGATTATACAAAATTAGATCCTGAATACACTATGATTGTGGTAAAATGGTAATCCATCCTTACATTTACCACTGTGTAAATGTAAGGGTAGAATACTAGAAATTCAAGTCTGTTCGATTATGATCATTTGTAAAAAAGCAGGTTTTTCAAAATCAAAATCAGTACTCCGTAATTCCGTAGTTTCTTCGAACTGCACTAAAATCTTTCGTAGACAGATCTCCTCGACAAATGTTATGAAACAATATCCGTAAACTACAAAAAGATAAAAAATCTTTCATACCATCAATACATAAAAGACGCAAATAAAAATATTAAATTACTAATATCCTTTGGAAAAGAA
>JAWQRJ010000690.1:0-19015 GCA_033557515.1 Diorygopyx duplodentatus | reverse complement strand
ATTTAATTCCTTATACATATATTTCCCTTTTTTTGTACTAACCAGTTCTTTCATCCACAGAAGCCCTCATTATCCTTCTCTAATTTATGTACTTCTTTACTAAAGCCGTCAAATTAGCGAAAGTGATACAGTGAGTTCTGTCCAACCAAAAAGTGGCAATTAAGACTTAAAATCATGGATATTTATTTGAATATTACATTTATAAAAATGATAGTGCTTATAGAAAATACTGTTTTCTGTAGGGTGCGTTTTCTGTAGGATTAATGCAGATTTGTTAGATAGTTGTTAGGAAATTAATGAGTTGATGTTTTGTTTGTGTTCTTTAATTTTGTGTATTAATTTTCTGCCTGTCTTTCCAATATATGTTGCATCACAAGTCTAGCGCTCCAGAGAGTAAACTCCCGTTTTTCTAGTGTTTGTATTTTATCTTTTTCTAGTGTTTGTAACTATTCGTGTTGTTGGTTTTAAAACATTGGTTTAACTAATTAGTTTTTAAGCACAATTGGTTTCAAATGAAATACCTAAAAACTACTGCGGCATATGCAGATTATATTGCAATTTATATTGCATTGACTAGAGAAAGCCACCTAAAATTAGGAAATATTTGAATTCGTAAATCGTATTTGATTTTGTATGTTAAACCTAAAAAAATCAACTCCTTCAATTGCATACCAACGCTGGTAACATAAGACTGCTACGATTTAAGAGGAAGGGGATATCTTTAAGATATTTGCAAAACACAATTCTTATTTCTCACTTCAGGTTCAGTCATGTTTGTGACACACGTCTTTAATAAATAAAATTAAAATAATTTATACGTTCACAACTTAAGTCGTTCTAGAAAAAACTTTTATATACATGACGCAATGCTGCAATGCATAAACGGCTAACGTCTGTAGCGTCGTTATTTACGGTCAGATTAAAAAAATTAAAACCAAATTAAAAGGCGAAACAAACACTATTATTTCAGGTACAATTTGCCAATTCAGGATAAACGGGGACCAACTTTATTTTTTAAATGCCATAATATGCAGTTCTTTATTTAATATTGTAGAAGATTTTTCTCAGACCTACAAAATGTTCACAATAAAAATTCCTCCCACTTGAATAGCAATAATTTCAAGCGCGCTGCACAAATTGACCATTGTGACACAACAAACGACACATGCACGAAAAAGACGTATTTCACGTTGTTTGTTGTAGAGATTTTGAACAAAATTACGTAAAGTGGATCTGAATAAAGATCTTGTATAATAATATCCTAACCTATGCAAAACTTACTACGAAAAAATCGTAATGGTGTAACACCATATTTTTTTAGCTAGAACACAATATTGAAGAGAAACAAATTTTGGAAGAGAAGAGATTACTATAAGGGCGGTTTTAACTTTTACTTAAGGACAATTTGAACAGTGATCTTTCTGTGGGTGTTTTTACTATGTTTTTTTTAAAAACAATTTTCAGTGTCTGCGAGTTTAACATCGTATTAATAAAGAATAATAAAAAAGCATTTGGGATTTTTGGTCCATCGTAGTCATAGAAAGTCACGTGATCTGTAATCTGTAATAATTTTTCGCAACACACGTGATTGAACGGTTATAGTGAACAGTTGTGGTGAAAAAAATTTCTCCCAAATTTGGATATCCAAATGTCCACTTGCGATATATGGTTGGATGGAGAAAAGAATCATCTACAATACTAAATACAGAAGTGTGCATTATGCCACCCATATTTATTTAAAGAATAAAGTTTGCCACCGTTTCTCAAATAATTTTATTTTCTGTAAAAACAAATTATCCCTCAAATAATAGCGCATATCTATTATAAACGATATGTGGTTATTTTGATTTTATTTTGGGTTTATCTTTAAGTTGAAAGTTTATACAGGATGTTCTGTTATTTTGTGCACAAATTTTGTAAGTAGCGTTTAAAACTCGTATAAACATGGAAATGTTTCATCTCGGTGTTCAAGGTATAACAGTTTCAATTTTTCTTCAACTGATGGTCGTGGATCTTTTATACTAGCAGATTTCATTTAGTATTTTCTTCTTTGTCATAAAAATTAAATTAAAAATTAAAAAAAATAAATTAAAAAAATATCAAAAATTTATTTTTAAAAAAATAACCATCAAAATTTTGGGCCGAATGCATTACTTTGTCTTTATACCTTTAGGGTAAGAGAAAGTAAAAAGCAGGCATTAATTTGAAAATTTCCTCAAGAAAATCATAGCAATAAAATATTTTAGTAATTTTAGTGGTCATATTATAATTATATGTCTCTGTTAGTTATTTGTTTTATTATTCGTCCTTTACTTTTTTTGTTAACACGAAATAAATGTTATATAACAAAATTTACTTGATTTACCTAAAAAATGTATTCAAATTAGTAGATATATTTACCTTTGCAACTTAAAATTGTTTTTTTAAACTATGCATTTCCGTTTTTAGGAATCCAATAATGATGTTCATGTACTCATGTTCATTGTAAAATATTTTAATTTCTTCCATGCTTATTAATTTTGTATATGGCGCTAACGTGGATGCGTTTTCTTTGCATTTCCTTCTATCTGTCCCTTCTATCTAGATATATAGTACTTTATTATATACGGTACTACTTTATTTTGCCAATACCACAATCAGTTCTAGAAACAGTTTCATACAGTGCAAGATGTGTCATAATGGCTGTTTGTATATAAATTAGTAAAAAGAGGATAGTGTGTATCTGAGAGTCCTATAATTAATTTTGCACAATAGTCAGGTGCGTTTCAATATTTTACCAATTTGTAAGTAGCTATCTTATACTATTAAACGAGCTAATCTTGCTAATTAATTAATTTATTTATTTGTCGGTAGCATCTCGGGAGTGGGGGCATTAACATGGGTGATATTTGCAGGATTTAGATATTCCGGTCATTCCGGCATATTATATCACTTTTGAGCGTTTGAAATTCTGCATTTTTTTACGTTTAATGTGACCGAAACAATCGAAAAAGGGCGTGCCTCAACCCAAGGTAACCGCACATTTGCGGGTATCGGGTGGAACGAATGCATTGAATGGATTTGAACCTTGTCGTTTAATTATGTGCAGAATTACGATTATACGAATTTCGATTAAGCTTGCGACGTTCAGCCTGCGTTGGATCGGTGAAATTAAAAAAAAATCGATACATCTGTATTGATATGAAGTCGTCTTAATCGTTCTAGCATGCTGGTTACAAACATGCCGATTTTTATTTTAGTTGCAAATTGATGTAAAAAATTAATGTTAGTGCTGGCAGCAAGCTGGTAAGGTGACAGGAGCCGAGAGTTGACGTTAGAGTTTCATGTGTTCGCAACAATCAACAGCGACGGGAGTTGAACATTGAGGTTAACCTGCGAATCTATTAAAGTCCCTAGATGTATGAAGTGCCGCGATTAGCCACCATTATTATTTTAAATAAAAATATAGACAGTATTTGGGAAATTCCGCGAAGATCGGTCGATCAGGTGTTTAACAATAATATGAGTAATAAATAAATAAATGCATTTTATTAGTAAGAAATCTATTGGGATCAAAACTATGTTTAACTTTGAATATTAAGCATCAGTGATACAATATAAAATGATAAACTTTGCAGGTGTTCAATATATCTCGGGACAGAAATTGCACCTAAAATAATGTTTAATTGAATTTTTGCTAATTTAATTGAAATGTTTTTTCGTATTGTCACTTATTAAAAAACAATTATTTTGGTTTGTTGCTTCACATGTCTACTCTTCAGGTAAACTAATAAGAGGACAGTTTAAAAGGTAGGAATCCGCTTCTTTATGAAACGTTTTGTATGAAAAAGAACAATTCAGTTATTAGCATTATGTTTTTAAAAATTAGTTTTCACCAAACATACCTACTCAGCTAATATCAAGCGTCCTTAGTGATATACGAATATAAAATTATAAACGTCTAGTAGCTCAATATATCAAGACACGTTAATAAAAATTAAATCGTTCCATGGTTGATTATTTTAGAAAAAAGAAAATGAAAGTTAAAAGGTTACTCAATTATTAGAAACAACGTATCAGTATGTAACTGTTAAACACTCGGTATACCGGTTATCTATTTTACATGTATACAGGATGTCCACTTTTTTAATGGATGTGTATTGGTAACTATCAAACTATATTAGGGAGAAGGTCGGTGAAATCGAGAAAAACTTTCATAGCTGAAACCACTATCTAGTGGTGAAAACAAATCGGAAATATCATGGTCGGTATATAATAATAAAAACAATTTGCGATATTTTAGGTTTTTGCTTATTGTAAATTTATTTTTTAAATAGCAAATTACTTTATTAATATTTTTTATTTGATTGTCAGTTCTCTTTAAATTGACGTAATCAGATTTTGAATCCAATGTTTCATATTTGCCGGACCATCCCCAACTTATTTTTTTTTAATGCGGACCTGATTTCTTTATGACGCTCCTTAAAATACTTTTCTGCCACGAATTCAATAATTATAATTTAAGTTTAGAGTAGGACAAAAAAATTAAAGTTTGTTAATCAGGGGAAATAAGTAATGAAAATAAAGTGAATTTAATTACTAATAATTGATCACTGATTCACGTATCCGTTGTTTTTATGTATGAAAAATCATTTGATAGTTTTATTATGAACATGCAGGCTTTCTTTTTTGTCTGAACTTGACAATTATCTTTGTCCAGCGGATACAAAACTTTGGATTCAAAATCTGAATACGTCAATTTGAAGAGAACTTACTATCAAATAATAAATAAAATAAATAAATAAAAAAATATTAATAAAGTAATTTGATATTTTAAAAAATTAAGTTACAATAAGCAAAAAACTAAAGTATAGAAATTTGTTTTTTATGATATTTCAAGACCCGACCATATTTCCGATTTGTTTTTACCACTACATAGTGGTTTTAGATATGCAACTTTTTCTCCTCCATTTAACCGACTTTCTATCTATTGTAGTTTGAATATTACCAATACAATCTCATTAAAAAAGTGGACACCCTGTATAATTTATTATTAATTTTAGCATTAAACAAATGTATCATTTTTATGTACACATCACTCTTTATAAATCACATATAAATACAATGTTTAAGCAATTGTTAGGTACTTTTAGATTAATGAGTATGTAGCGAAGTGAAAAGGTAACAAAACAAAAGTTTTAAATTTAAAATTAAATTACCACATCAAAAGGGAAGTTAAAATATTTTAAAATATTTAAGAAATGGCTCGGTAAGTATATAAAAAGGCATTTGAAAAGGTTGGAAGATGTTGTAGGAAGCAAAAATTCGCCTTATTATATGAGTGATCTTAAATATAAATCTGGAATAAAAGGGCATATTTTAAATAAATATGAAGGGTCATTGATATGAGTACAGTATTATAATATTTCCTCAAGGACGAAAACCAAGCTTCCATGAAACATTATTTTCTTCATTTTCTTGGTATGTCCTCTCTGTAAACGTTCATAAAAGTAATTAAAGAATAGCTCTCGAAATCGTATGCATTAGGGTATACTTACAATATATTAATACTGAATACTGAAATTCCGAGCCGAGCTCGGATTACCTCTTAAATTCCTTTTAAATCAATTAACATCACAACATTTTTCTTCAAATCAATTCTGAAAAAACCGTTGTAATTTCAGATACGCCCGAAGTGCCTAACGTCCCCGAAAAGATGTTAATTATTAACCGGGAGAGTAATTAAGAAAAATGATGTGTCCCTTGGGCATAGGCATCAACGCCGGTCGCCCTAATATAGCGTTTGCGCAACGCGAGTTGCTCGGAGTCATTTTTAATTGAGACGAAATTGACTCATTAACTTTTTCTTTTATTCCAATCGCTTCTAAATGCGACGGTGTTAAATCAGTAGTCGTATAATTAATCTAACAGATCGCCATGGGCGGTGGCATATGGTAATGCAGTAATTTAAAGAGAAATGCAGATAAATCTTCCAGAAGTAACAAAAAGTGGATACTACTTTTGGAGACTTTAATGCTAGGTAAAAGTAGTTTTCCTACATTTTATTTATTGAATTATTTATTACATATTTTATTGCATATTATACCTTTAGAATTTCATAGTGCCTATAAATGCTGAGTATTATACTCTTAGTACTCCGAGCTCCACTCCCACTTTCATTGTTCGTTTTAGTTTCCACATATTATATATAACTTTTAATCCCTATAATACTATAATACTTATAACACTAGTGACGCCATTATGCGGCTAACGGTCAACTATCGTCAAAGGCGCGTCCGCCAATATCGATACCGACTATACTGCGTGGATAGATGTCGTGCCCGCCAGTAGAGGCCGCCAGGGTGCTGTATAGCTGTTTTCCTAACAATTTTATTTATTTGCGAAGTTAAGTAGTTTAATGGTATAAAATATGATTTTGCCCCAAGATAAATTTCTAACAAGGATACTTTTTTTCTCCTACTATTATTCTTATAAGAATTTCATTTCTGTTTGTACCATTGCGTTAGCTCCGCCAGTTATTTCTTCCTCGAGCCATAATTTTACGAAATCGTGCATTACGATGGCATTACAACCGGGCAGTCGAGCGTTCGTTCAAGAGCAGCTTACTGTGATATAAATACACATCCATAAATATACTGTGGGAATCTATCACTTTAATAGTTGATAGTATTCCGCTCCTGTCTGGTAACAGTAAAGCGGCAAGAGGAATTAGAATAGGGACCGCGGTAATTCCGTTAATCGCAACTGTCAATAAAACCTATATTTGATGTTGGCTCTTTCAATATTCCAATATTTGTGGGTTGGTTTCTCGGGCGCACGTCAAATTTTTGTTTAAATAACGTCGCCGACGCCTCATGCAATATTCATGATGCGACGATGATTTCAATTTTCGCGACCAATTCTAGGATTTCGGCCGGTATTTTGATCGATTTCGTTTGGTATTTGTCCAGGTGTCACATATGAGGCAAGTGTTAACTTTCCTTGGTTAGTGCTCGGGTGTCAAATGCAACTGAATTTTTTAGGAGCCTGAGAAAATTTCATCATGTTCCGATGCTTGTTATTTTTTAAGTGTATGACGTAAATTTTATAGGTATAATGATTTTAAATGTCAGATTTTATTGGGTATTAAGTTTCGCATTGAAAAGTTCAAGCATTAATATGTTGTTGTTGAGAGTATGTCGTTGATAATTTATAAAATTTACTGTACTAGTAAGTTCGCTAACATTTTGTACATAAATTGAAGAGGGACGAATTGTTATTATCCTTACTATTAGATTCTGCGAATATTACAACATAATAATTGCATATTTTATAGCTCAGACAAAATACACAAAAATCCAGTTAACACATACGTAATTAATACGACATGGTGGACTAGTATAATAAATCATAGATATTTTTGTATAGTTTTGGAACATCTCAGCAAGATCCATAATAGGATCTTGCTGAGATGTTCAATTTGTTTAGGTTTGTTTAGGTTCAAGATGTCTATTGAAATGTCATTGTGTAAAGAATCTCCCAGCTATACGAATTCAAATTTTCGATTGCACCTATCCATTTCTAGTAAAATTATTTGGTAACCACTAAATTCTACTTAAAATTAAATTGCCCTAAATATTTACATTTATATTTTTGGTTATCCGTTTGTATTAATAAGATTGTATGTTTCTGTGCATTGTCATGATAACAAATAAAATAGCAAAAATTAAGTAAGCAGCACCATACAGTTCTTATTTAATTACAAGAATTCTATACTTCCGCTTTCTTATTTATTTTTGTTATTATATTTGTTATCATGACAATGACAAAGTCACTGATGATGGGCTTTACCCGACAAAAAAATATAATAGCAAAAATAAATAATCGGAAAAATTAATTAATTCAACATTCATCTTATATAAATCCTTAAATATTATGGCGGTATGTCTCATTGAATACTGGCTTTCTCTACTGTCTGGAGTTGAAATAGCCGGTTTATGTATTATTGCATATAGTATTAATTTGTATATGATTGGGATATATGTGTCTTTAATTTTTTTAGATAATTTCTTAGATAATTGTGCAGCTTTTCTTTTGGGAAAACTCATAACTAAGATATTAAAAAGTTAAGAGATAATTTTCATTTAGCGCGGAACCTTTTTAAACGTTATAAAACTGATTTTGAAAAGCACTAAAGCTTTTAAACAAAATCATGCAATCATCTGGATCCAAATATATTCAATAGAACTTTTGTTGATATTTCCTTAAACATTATAGGAGGTCTGCCTAAACCATAAAATCATCGGATATTTTCACGAAATTAACAAACAGCAATACAAAGATATTTTCAGCGTTTCCATTAATTTCATAAAAAGAAATATTAGGTGATATGTTCCTATATTTGCGAAATTAATAAACACTAGTTAAATCTAGCATTAAATCTTTAAGTTGTCAGTTTCCTGACAACTTAAAGATTGTATCTGTAGCACCTGTTTTAAAGCGTGGTGATGAAAATAACTTTAGCAATTATTCACCGATTAGTAATCTACCAGTATTTCTTATTATGATCGTACAATATATGATAGAATTTTAAAATATATCGAAAGAAAGAATCTATTATTATTATAACTAAATACATAATTCGCACAATATTCAACGGGAAGCCCACCAATCAACAATAACTGGATATTCAAAAGTGGAACAGATCCGTAATTTTGTAATCCCTTAACTTTCTCAGTCCCAACATTTTACGGTTAATCATAATGATGCGTTTAGAGTTAAAAAACCGTCTGCATTCTTGTTCTTCAAGAAGTTTTTTTGGGTGTCTTCTTCTTTTCAATTTATCTAGATTGCTCTTGTTATGCGCTCTGTAAAAAATCCCGACTATTTTTTGTGCAAGAAAAATTGAGGATTACTTAAAATGGCGGGTAAAATTAATTTAAAACATAATGATTTTATGGAAGATACCAATTCACATTATTTTACTTTCCGGTCATAAAGTGATAAAAATGAATTTATAAAAAAAAACTTTTTGGTAAAAAAAATACTGTACTCTTTGGCCATGATTTTCTAAATATATGCTATTATTACGCATCTGCTATTATTATATAAATTATAAAATAAAACATTTCAAACGGGACAATTTTCTTTGCTTAGATTGAAATAAATCTGCCATATTACCTTCACATTCAATTCTCAAAAGGATGTTTAAAATTTTGCCCACATTCATAAATCCATGAACTTTAATTTAAACCTGAGCGGATATTTTTATTATACAAGTAGTTTCCTAAGTATCGGCATTTTGTAATATAGTGCTTTCATACTATTCGTTTTATTAATGTTTTTTTATAAAAAGCCAGTTTTTTATAAATCATATTCGCAGGAGAATTTTTGAAACAAAGCGCAAGGTTGATATAAATGCTCATAACTTTTTTACGAATTACTATTAAAGAAGTAATTTATCTTGGCATCTGTGAGGTGTAACACAGTCATTTACAACGATAACGTCAGTTTACTGTTTGTATATAATTTTCAATGCTTCTGAAATTATGATGAAGAATTAGTAGATAATATGTTTTGAATTACTGTATCAGAACAGATTGCTTTTTATTGCTTAAATTTATTACTCGGTATTGCTTAATTGAATATTTGGTATTACCTTGGCATGATTTGAATTATCAAAGCAATATTTTTAAAAAACACTTAATTTTAGATAGAATAATCTCACGGCATTTTGAAACATTTCCTTTACTATTCATATGTTTTAAAAGTCATGGATTTTTGCTACAAAAGTAGTTTCCAAGGTAGTGTTTCGACAATTCGTAATAATTTAATGGATTAAATTTTTTTATTTATTTATATAGATGATTTCCAATACTGAAATTATAATAAAAATTAATGTATGCGTTTAAAGTTAGTGATGAATAAAAGCAGATAGTTAAAACTAATTCTTCGTGAAACTAATTTTGTAATTAAATTAATTTTGTTAGTTTCAACTTTCAAAGTAAGAATATAAGTCTTCAGCAGTCTTGTTCAACTGTTTGGTATACAGTTATTTCAATATACACTTAATATCTCAGGTTTAATATCTTCTATTGTTCTATTCTGTAAAACATTCTTAATTCAAATTGCACATTACAATTGACACCTGATTTAATTTTAATTATACGTTTATTTTAATTTAATCAAATATATTTTGTTATTAGTTCTTTTATTTTCAATAAAACAGTACAATAAATTCAATCAATATCGATATCAATAATAAACTCCATATTAGTTAATAAAAATAAGCTCCATAAGTATTATTTAGCGGCGTAATGGTTCATATCCAAGCTGATCTCTCTCACGGGAGATGCTGACCTCTAGCGGCGATAAGTTAAAACCTTTCGCGCTGGCTCCATCTCAACGTTTACCTACGCTTGCTCGCCTTTCGAAACAATTATTTTCATGCGGATTCAAGAAATACGTAACGTTTAAAGCTGTTTATGACGTTCGCGGTTTAAAAACTTTGCATAAGAATTACTTTAAAAGCGATAAGCGGTTAAATGTGAGAACTAAACCTTACCCGACGGGACCCGCTGAATGAGCGTCGAGTTTTAAAGTATAATTCCCTGTTTGGCAAATAAAAAGCTCTTTTTTTCTACCTGCCTGTCACAGATTTGGAATGGTCGTTTTGCAAATTTCTCCGGTCAGCAGTTTCACGTCGCTATCCGATAAGGCCAGCGTGGATTTTCGCTAAAACGGGCCTGTAAGTCATTAAGTGGCCTGTCGCGATATCGCCTTCTTTTCAAATAGCGGCATTTTGCAGGGGGCATCTCGTTAAGCTGCCACAATGGCGAACAATAATGCCCGTGAAATTGCGACCGCGGCAACTTGCTCGGTTTTCAGTTTCTCTAACAATTTACCTTAGTCAGAGTTCGGTGCTTTCAAAATACCCACCGAACAACTTAGATAAAGTCTTCATTAAACGTTGTACAAACTTGAGGGGTGTCAAAATATAATTATTTCTTTTGTGTTTTTCAAAGGATAGGTATGCTCTAAAACAGCGCAAAAAGTCTTTAAAAACAATAAAAAATTGCTGTAATATTACAAAAATCATCAGTGACTTGAATGCTGGATAAAGAGGGTAACCCGAAGTTAAATCTCATCGAATTAACTAAGCATGTACATAAAATTACAATCTTATTTTCTTGGACATATTTATTATATTTTAAGAAATTTTAAGAAACTTCAATGCTAGGCGAAGATAGTAACCGAGGGGAAAATTTCATCGAATTGAAAGGGTGAAATTTGTTTGGCCGCATTCATAGAAAACTGCAATGCCTACAATACCTAAAATTTTCCATTTTAACATCCGTATCCTCCCAAAAAGCAACGTTATGGCTTACAAAATACTTTTGGTTTGCAAACCTAAATGTCCAGTTATCTTTTATACCAACGATATTGTTCCAATATTAAAGCATTCTAAGAAGGCTAATTTTTGTTCTTCCTTTCTTAGAAAAAAACCAAAAGCAGACAAGAGATCAATTACGCCACCTGATTTCTTTCGTGGTTTCCTGGATAAATAGAACAGGTAAAAATCACTTATTACGGGCCAATTGTAATCTCATTTCTTACGGTGGTAACATGTTTGAATGCAGTGGTATTTGGTAAGAATGTACTAACTATAGTTCTTTTTGTGGTAAGTAAACCTTCAGTACTTTATATATCTTACATAACAAATGTATATTGGTAAATGTTTTGAGCTTATAATCTAAATTGTTGGACTATATTATGCCTATAGATATAATCTTTTACAATTTTTTGTTAGCCCATCAACATTGTACTCCGTCAATGCTATCTATAATATAAGATTACTCACTAGTTAAAATAAAAGCTTAATTAAGAAAAAATAGCGTTAATAACACATATTATTTGCCAATTTGGCTGTTTAGCTGTTTTCATCCTTCAGTGGATATTATCAGTTATCCTGATATGTTTTATTTGTTTCTGGTTTTTAGAACTGTGCGCGTATGTTTAAAAATGAAATTGTGCCGTAAGTTAGAATAATAAATTAAACGAAGCACAAATAATGATGAAAATAATAGAAAACTAATACTCTAAGGATTGCGTGCGCAAATTATGTGTGAGATCCGATAGTTTAATTGTAATTGCTTGAGAAAAAAACATAGTGGGAAACATTTATTTTAAGATTTAATATTCTTAGCGCTAATTAGTACTACTTCATTTTTCTAAATTATTAATGTACAGCGGAAACGTTTATTTCTTTAGTATGGTAAAAATTAAGTTAACTTAAGAATCATTTACTTATGGCATATCCAGGATCTTAAAAATTATTCTCGCAAGTAAACAATCAAGTTTCACAAAATAAAAAATTGCTTTATTTAATTATTTAATACGATTATCTTATTTCTACATTTTGTTTTGGAATTTGACAAATCGGAAGATTCAAATTGTAACTATTAGTGATTTTTGAAATACGTTTAGTTTCAGTAACATTTATAGGATGATTATGTGCACAATCATAGTATATATGGGGTATATAAATCTGGGGATATATGGATAATATATGGGGATTTTATGTCAATTTTAATTTATTTTATATATTTTTTAGAATCCTGGTTGATATTTTTGGCATTATTCTTTCATAATTTCGTTATCACACATTTGTAATAAAAACTTATATTTATGAGATATTTTCGAAAAATAAACGTTTATTTTTCGAAAATTTATTTTTATTCTATAAAGAAGAAGGCTATTTATTTTACGAACAGATCAAAATTTGAATAATACCATTATTGCGGCGTCGATGGACAACAAATGTTATTTAACTTCTTAACTTACCTAGTGAGCAATTTTCTACTAATAACGGAAACTTAATTCAAAATAAAATTTTGAATGAAGCTTATTAAACAATTAAAATTTGTGTTATAATCAATTTCGCAATTGCAATTGTATTTCATTTTTATGTGTTTATTATGGAAGAAACGATTTCTGTATTTTGCAGAAAATAGGGAGAGAAATATATATTTAAGCGATATGTTGAGACTGTGATGGCAAATCCAGCTAGCTATCATCTTAGCTTTTGTGAAAAGTGCGTAATGCAGATTTTTAAACTTTATACATTAACTATTACTACCTAAGACTGCCGTCCCAAATAGTAACATAAAGGATAGATTAGAATTTAAACTACTTTTCTCTTCGCGTATGTGGCGTATTATTGTATGTTTTTTTGTTATTTAAACTGACTTTTCATGCACTGTTATTAACATACTGTGTATTAACAATAATAATATGTTTCATTATTTTTCCTAACGAAGCTCTAAATTAGCGGGAAAATATCGGGACAATGGCAAGGTCCAAATAAATTTAAGTATTTTTCTGTTTCTTATTAACTACACATTATTGTCTCGAATTTTATGGTTATAGATCTATAGCTATAGTTCTATTTAGTTTTTGGTTGGTGTTAATTTTGTTAAATTTGCGATCGAAATCGATTTAGATAACTTAATTTGTTCCTTTATTAAATTATTAGTTATTTTATCATTTGAGATATGGTAATATGATTAATCACATTATTAAAATACATCGCTACACCTTCATTAATTAATTAATTTCACCACGTTTGTTAAATCTTTTATATTAACACATAAATATTTTAACTGATATACTAGTAAAGTTTAGGAAGAGAGTAAACGCGCAAAAATCAGCTTTTAACTACTTTTTCTATATAAATAAGTAACGCAAAGTGGCAGCTTGTGTGACATGTAATTGTCGAGACCGCAAATGACTGGTGAACTATAATTATTATACCCGATAATTTTATACTGGCGGCCTTTCCATAAAAACTTTGAATTAAATTAATTTCTTTAGCGATTACGTACTTTTGTATAATAGCCTTTATTTTATCATACCCCAATAGTATTTACTCTTGGTTTGAGATAATATTTTGTCTTAAATACATTAAAATTAGCAAAATAAGGACCTTTAATCTTTAAAATTTTCTCCTAAGCAATACAAATTTAAGTACTATACATCAGAGTGTTAAAATAATATGAGAGTTATGTGTTTAAAATAATGATAGAGAGGTCTTACTAACTGGTGTTAAATTTAATTTAACGCTAATCTAGGCGAAAAATCGGCAGATTATATGGTGATAACAAAATAAATATTAAATATTTCTACACGCTAACAAAATTGGTAGAAATGAGTTATCTTGTATTTTTAAAGCAGCGTTTTGAAGCGATAATTTCAGAGTGATATTTAGAAACAATTTAGGTATTTCCTCCCTAGTTAGAGAGATTACACAACACTGGCATTGTTTCGAGGTGTAACAATTAGGTGTGCGGAATTCGTGGATAAACGAAACGATTTTGCCGCCGCACCGGAAGACGTTCGTTGTCTGACTTGTCATTGAAGTTACCAAACGGGAAGCTCGCTCAACTGCCCATCCAGTTCTCCGTCAAAAGTTGCGTAAAGCACGGCACCGTTTAAGCAAAAAATCGGATCTATTCTTACCTTTTAAATCCGTGGTGATTGCCGAAATCGAAGCTTTTCTGAGTTCCCAAGTGGTGTCCTTGCAAGGTCCCGACATCAACAGTGCACAGCACGCAACATAGCGCGTGCACTGTCGTCGACGATGATCCAGTTCTTCACTAAACGTGTTAACAGATCACTTTCACTGCAAGGCCGGTGCTAATTTTGAAATCGCTTGTTATAAGTATTTTGAATTGGGTGTTTGTGTTGGCACTTATCACTTTGGTTGGCGACGTGTGTTTGTATGGGTTTCTAGTTCACTTAGTTATACAGTTCTAATTGATTTTAGTTTAATGAGTTTTTTTATATAGGTCACTCGCGGAAAATTTAATTGTTAAAGGTGCAAGAGAGAAAAAAAACGGTTGAGGGTTGTTGACCACCCTGCGATAGATATCGGGTTTATGTTCGATATTAACTCGGTTCGGTTATGCGAAACGTACCAAGTCAAGGATCTAGCAGCGAATGACTATAGGAACTCCTCAGACTTGAGATACCGCGGGTACCGTAGAGGGGATGTGTTATACCTGCCACAAGATCACGGTGTGCCTCGTTGGTGGGGCAACAGTAGGGGTAATATATTGATGTTTGAATTAGTGTCGTATAGACAAGTATCTCCGTTTTTATTTCATAAGTTCCAAGTCATTGGTGTTGCGGCGACGGTGGTGGGGGATAGAAACACACTTAGCGGGCGTCCACCGTCCTTTTTTCTTTCGGCGTTTCTTCTCTTCTCGCGGTGGTTTACCGATCTCCAAGATCTCCGGACTCTTCGCGCTGACATTAGGATCGCGCGGTGCCGGTTAAAAATAGAGATTATTCAGGATATAATGCGCGCATACGTCGGCCGGCGTATTGAGATCGATAACAACTTCAAGGAATCGCTCGCTCGCATTTGCATTTTGAAGAAGAACGCCGCAATTATATTGAAATTTTAATTGCGGCGTTGCCGTACGTTTCATACATCAACTCCGAGATACGGTCTTGTTTGTATTAATTCTCCTTTCTTTGTGTGGCGACGCAGAAGATTCTTTATTTTTTGTCCATGAAAAATAAGAATTGATGTCGTCTTCAATACGTCTGACTTCTTTGTATGCGGTGTAGTTAAAACGTAAGAACCTTTGTTTTATAGTTTCCTTGCTTCCTTATTTATTTAACTTGGAAGACCTAGACTGGTATGTTGGAATTATAATTGTAGTGAAGAAAATAATTGGAAGATCTTACTTGTTTAGTGTCAACGGATCTAAGAAAATGGTTCATTATGTATTATCCAAGTTTTAATACAAAGTTTAAGGGTAATATATTGGAACGTGAAACAGGAGAAATATAATAATTTTACAGATAGTATAATGATTTTTTTAAGGAGAATAGAATATCTTAGGCTGTATGAGAGCGTGGTCCTCTTTATTCGGGCCCTTTAAAACACAAACTTGACAGGAATAGTTAGAATTCTTGCGCTAGTCATCGGATATCGTGGTAGTGTTTTCAAATTTTACTTTTGATTTACGTTTAAATTTCCAGTAGCAGAAAAATAAGTGTTGTTTCTTCGATGGTTTTGTTTAGACTCCCAGTGAAAAAGTAATTCTCCTCTTATTTGTGCAGTGTGCATGTATGATAATTGGACAAAATTTGTAGTTTTAAATAAAAGATTTTTTAAAAAGGTATCTGACACCGTAGTATTATAGTTTTATATTATTTTAACTCATTGTCAGTGTCAAATTTAATTATGCAAAAGAAGGTTCAAAACCGCAACAACGAGTGAAAATAAACAATAAAAATATTTAATTTTTATGGCATAACACTACAGTCGTTTAGTTATTATTTAAAACTTTTTGTTTTAACAATTTGCTACCTTGTTTATGCAAATTGTTTAGAACATTCTTCTGTACTTGTATGGTGAAATTGTAATTCAAATGGGAACAATAATTTGAATTTATTTGTATATTATTTATAAATGTTTGAATTTATTTATATATTATCAATCTTTATTTTCCTCTCAAGTAACATTTGTACAAAAGTAATTTACGAATTAATCTGTACTCTTCTGATTGTAAAGGTTGTTAATCATATCAGCAGCCCTACACGTTTCGGAAATCAATTGTCTCCATCCTCAGGGGTATCTACAATATCATTAATCAAGTAGTACTCAAATACACTAAATTGCATCTATGTAATAATGTTGTTCTATGTAACATGTCTTAATGTTATATTAATATTTTACTTACTTGTTTTAATCTACAATGTTATCATAGTCTAATGTTTTTTGTGCATCTGCTAGTGTTGTGCTTTATTATATTCTATGTGTGTTATATTCTGTCTACATACTGATATTTATCATAAAATAAAGTGAGAACTGTAATGTTTATAAAATTAGAACAATCTTTTCCATAAATGAATGTTATGGAAAAGAGAAAAAGGAAAACTAATTCGAGAAACTAAGGTTGGGATATTGTAGATGCTCCTGAGGATGGAGACAAGTGGTCTTCGAAACATGTAGGGCTGCTGATATGATTACGAAACTTTTACCATCAGAAGAGTTAATTAATTCTTAAATTAATTTAATTATACATAACCTTATTGAAAATGGATCTTTTAAGGATTTAATCAATTTAACATTGAAGTTCGGTAATGCTCTGACTTTTTTTTCCTTCCGTTAATCAACGTAAAGCTTTCCGCAGGTTAGTATTTTGATTTTGCAGTGGAAAACCGTGTTTCAGTTGAACAAAAAGATAAAGAATGGGGTTATCTTTAAATAATAAAAGCATAAAAGAGGCCAATCGAATGTTAGGTAATTTAATAAAAAAATATATTAATAATTGTAATTTAATAAAAAAAAAAAACTTTAAAATTGAAAGTAAATGTATTATTTTAAATAGTACACACATACTATAACGTATACAGGTTGTCCCAGAACTCGCGCCATAGCCGAAAACGGCAGATTCCTCATGAAAAACTAGGTGAATAAAGAGGTAATAACAATGTCGAGGGATCAATAATAGAAGGACTAGAAGGTGTTGACCAATAGGAAAGCGCTATTGTGTGCAGATTTGCATAGCTTTGACTTTAAATTGTTATCATTTCTCTTGAGACTGTACATCTCGCAATTCTTGTCAATAATGACGGGTGTCGCCTTTCTTTGGTGATGTGATTCGATTTCTTTTAGGTATGTTGATTCGATTTAAAGACGGAAATAAAAAAGCCACATAAAACTGAATCCTTTATTCTAAACATTTGGGACATTACAACATTAATTTAACTGAACAAGAATATGCTAATGATCTACATGCATTGCATATTCTTACTGATTCATGCTGGTTCATGTATTCCATCAAGAAATGTTACAAATAGGTCGTCCCAGCAAATGTGGATGTTTTGTGGACATTTTGGACATCAACAGTGCAGCATTACAAAATGCTTTACAAACGATTTTCAAAATATCTACCATCATTCTGAATTCACATACTTATCGTGTTGGACATCTTGGAATCATCTCAGGTGTCACAGATGCAATAGCCTTCAGTCATCTGGCTTCTAGATCTTCTATCGTGTTAACAGGACTCCTGTGAACTTAATTCTTCATGTGTCCCCACAGAAAGAAATCCAAGGGATTTAGATCTAGAGATCTTGGAGGCCAGAGAATAGTACCTCCACTTCCTGTTCGGTAAATTAGTGGACAGAACTTCCCGTGCTAGATGGGAGTAATACTATTTGTCACTGAAAAATTATAGCTGACATTATGATAAGAGTTGCCAGATATACAGTCCAACGAAAAATTACAACTGTTCAAGGTCAAAGCTGGACAAATTTGCAAGTAATTCCTATTGGTCATCTTTAACACCTTCTAGTTCTTCTATGATTGATCTCTAGACATTTTTATTACCACTTTATGCACCTTGTTTTTCATGAGGAATCTGCCGTTTTCTCACATGGCGCGAGTTCTGGAACACCTGTGTATGATCACAAATAAAAAGCATGACTGTCTAATTTTCGGCTTTATCGTATCATATTATTTTTCTGTAATCTACTTTGCTCTGCATTTAAGATTTTTAGTGGGATCACTTAAAATTATTTTATATAATAGTTGCCCTTATCACAATACCTGCTTTTATTGTTTAAAAATCGCATTATTTTATGTTGTTATCCCTTTTATTTTACTGTATTATTACATTTTTTTCGTCCCTTTCATCTTTTTCAGCGTAAAATCAAAAATATTCCTTTAATATTCAATTTTGACGCACCATTTTATTTAAAAAGATTGTTCTAAATGAACCTCTCCGTGAATGGTTTTATTTTCAAATAAAAATAGCAACCCAATTTGAATTTTGGCCTTCTTTGATAGAAGCTTAGATTTTTGATGCTCTACACTGTATACAAAATCATCATGTAAATGTGTAAACATATGCTGACAGATATCTGATAATACCAAGCGACAGACCTGAATTATGCTCACTCTTTTAACTTCTGAATCAGACGATATATAAACATTACACTGAACCAAATTGTATAT
>JAWQRJ010000689.1:0-19021 GCA_033557515.1 Diorygopyx duplodentatus | reverse complement strand
TAAACAATTGGACATTGCAGTTGGCACCTATGGAGGGAATATGTAGTTAGAATTAAGTTTAGAGCGAAAATGTACCTTCGCTCAAATTTTATTCCGGTCAATCATTTATGAACGCTCGGTATAATATCTGCATCTGCTAAGTTCTCGAAACCTTCTCCTAATACTGTATGGGCCAACTCAACAATCTGAGAATATTCATGCTCCAATTGTGGACAAGAAATCTCACCTCCAACTACTTCTGGTTATACTTTTTTTCAGTACCCGTTAACATTGACTGCTTAAGCTGCGGATATGACAATGCAACACGCTTAACACAATCTAAGATTGTAAATCTAAGTACACCCAGTTCTGTTCTTACACGAATTTATTTTACACGATTCGAATTTAACACGAATTAAAAAACCCAACTCAACCCAAACAAAAGGGCTTGCATGACCACAGATATCTTTACTGAATACTTCAAAAAATATTTTGTCCCAGAAGTTAGACGCTATACGTATGTGAAAGGTCTCCAGTCAAGTTCCAAGGCATCCGGTCTTGGAACATCCAAATGTGCAATTTTGTTTTCTGCCACCTAATACTACATCCTTGATATAACCGCTAGACCAAGGAATAACTGCGACATTTAAAACATACTACGTAAAACGATCATTTCAATATGTTGTGGACAAACTGAATGGTGAAACATTAACAGTCATTGATATCTGGGAGAAATTTTCAATTATCTTGAATCAGCGTTAACTGATTCAAGGCCATCAACTTTGAACGCATGTTGTAAAACTGTTTGGCCAGAATGTGTCAAAACCAAAGGTTCCGTCATCCCTAATACTACCGAATTTCCTGACATATAACACCGGCACATACAATTGGCGGAGAAGGATTCGATGATTTATCGTTTGTAGATATCGATGAATTGTTAGTTGATAAACCTCTAAGTGAAGATGAAATAATAGAGGTTGTCCTTGGGACTCCTGATCCCAAAGAACATAGTGATAATGACGAAGAGGATCATGTTCTAAATGCAGAATTATAATTCAAGAAGGTCTTGAACTGGCCAATAAATTGGGTAATCATTTTGGTACGCTTCATCCTTATAAGGAACAAACTGAAAAGTTTCAACGTGAGCTGAAGTCGTTAATGGCATCTTACAGAGAATTACATAAAGGCTTAGCCAAACCACGAACACAACGGTTAATAACTAAATTTATTAAACCCACTGAAACCCACCACAGGAGAGCAGTGTTAATTTTATTCCAGAGATCACAGAAGAAGACGATGACCAAGATGTTTCTAGTGATCGTAGTGATATTGCCGTCTTACGCAAACGCATGCGTTTATTATCAGACAGTGATAGCAAATAAAAAAGTTCAATTTTTTTTATTCGTAATCTGAGTTGCACATAAGAATATGTAACTCCACAGATTATTTTGCCAAATTTTCGTTTATGTATTTATTTATTTTTTATATGTATTTATTTTACTACATGTGGAATCGTTTTGAAATAAAATGCGCAAGTAAAAATTTTCATATGATTTATTACATTATCATACGATTTTTTTAGATCCGGAACCGATCTTCCATTTTTTTATTTATACAATGTCTTTTTTACACGAATTTTTCGGGAACGTATCTGTCGTGTAAAAACAAAATTGGGTGTATTTATTACAGCCAAAGCTTCATGATTTTCCATTTGTTCCAAAATATACCTGAAGCGTCGCTTGATGTGCAATCCCTTAAAAGTCGAAATTATTTCTTGATCTAATGGTTGTAATAAAGCAGTGGTATTCTTTGGTAGAAAGAGAACTTCCACCTTTTCGTGTTATAAATGTTTAGGAATACGCGTTGTCAATTAGCTTTAAAAGGCAATTCATTTTTTCTTAAATACCTTTTGGCATCGGTAAAAATTAACAAAACTTGTTGGTACCATTCACTAAAAATTGTCGTAAGCCGTAACCCAGAGCTTTCTTAATGGCGATCCAATAAATGGGAAGGTTGTTGCTATTTATTCCTTTAAATGCACGCAGTGTTTTTGATTTATTAATAATCAATGGTCGCATTATATGATCACCTGAAGCGTTGCTACAGGAAAGAAGTGTTATGGGATCTTTCGGTGCTTTATGACCACTAGTTGTTTTGTGAACTTTTGCCAAATAAATTCTCTTTGGAATTTTTTTCCAAAAATAAACTCGACTCGTCGGCATTGAACACCTGACGAGGAGTGTACGACCTGGTGGCAATACCTATATATAATAATTTCGAAAGTTGCTAATTTACCTTGTAATTTTAGATTATGTAAATAATGTATTTGTTTAACTCTTTCGAAGAATCCGTGGCTTTCTGAAAAAGACTTCGGCTAAAGAAATAGATGGCAACTGACCCTTAATTGTTTAATAAATTCGTAAAGCCTTATTTTGATGGCGTTGGTATCAATTGCCACTCGCTTTTGAGTTTGGTCTTCTATACATATCATTAATGCCTTTTCCATATTTTCGATTGCGATATCCCTTACTAATTGACCTTGTTCTTATTGTTCTTATCGCGGCTTCATTCCTGGAATATGCTTTAGCAATCTCTTGTCTTTTCACTTGTTTTTTTTTAGTTTTTTTCGACATGTTTTCAGCAATTTAAGTTACTTATCAACTTAAATGAAAAATGAATAATATATTGCGTTGTTTTTATCTAACGACAATTTGCGTGTTTTCCAACAGATTTCCGAATAGTTCATAAGCATTTACAGATTTACATAAGTTATCAATGCATTAAGTACCAAGAAAGCAAATAATCAGAATGAGAAATAAGTATTCTTCTGGAAGTATCTATTAAAGAAATCAGAGGTGTTCTCAAATACAAGAAAGCATCTTTAGACGTTCAAACTTACAGATTGCAATAGACATAAAAGAAAAATAAGTGGGGAAGCAGTAACAGAGTAACAGTGTAGAATGAAGAAAAGTGAACAATAGAAAGACGACGTTGTCCTGGGCAGTGGAAATGAGAAAAAGCAAAATTAAAAATGAGAAGAATTGAAGATGAGAAGAAGAACTGAAAGTTAAAATAAAAAGTGGAAAGCATTCTATACATGAGATAAAAAAAAGTGAGAGTAATATTTTAAATAGGAATTACCGAGGGAATTACTTTACAGAAATGACGTGAAGCAAGGTAAGAGAGTTTATAAAACAGGAATATTGAAGTAATGTGCAAAAAACTCTTTAAAGTTAAAATTTACACAAATATTCGCGATTTTCTCTTTAATTCGTGTGTACATCACTACAAATGTCAATAGAGATACCTAAAGTAAATTATTTGACAGTATACCGTCAGACTAAGTGATTAGCAACATTATTCTTCAAAATCTGACAATAATATTTCATATAATGTGCTTCATCTTCATAACCGTACACAGGAACACTGAGAAATCAATTATTTGAATCTGATTAGTTCTATCTCTATTGTGTTTTGCTGTTTGTGCATGAGGTGGATCGATCTGTGCTCGTGCATGTGGCTTAACATTAACCACAGTCATTTAACTTAGTGCTATTGAGGTCCCAATAACCAGATTCAATACCACTTCACGATAGCGCGCTGGGTGGGCATTCCGTGCGTTATTACAAAGGAAACACTACGTTTTGTCAATAAATTATACAATGAAACTCGCTTACATTTCACATTACACAATAGGGCCATATAATTGCATTTATTGTCAAATGGTATGTAACCCGATTTCATCACATTAACTACATTCCAAATGTCCAAATCTAGCACACAAACATTGCATCCCCAAATTTTTTTTGCAAATTGTTGAAAGACATCGTATTTTCCGAAAAACCAAAACGATTACATAAATTCTAGTGTATTTATAGATAATCGATTTCGAGTTTATTAATTTTTTTAACGCCGCGTTTAAACCATTCTCGAAATGAACCTACGCCAGGTCCTGCGCAACTTTAGTAGGTTCAATAACAAGGTAAGCCTTCCTGGGTCGTTTGCGGTTGCTATAAATAAGCCCTTTAATTTCAGGTCACATAAAGCACTCAATCTGCCATCAAAAGCGAAATTTGCACGCCCTTTTCCCTTCTAACCCAACAATGCCCGAATCACGTACTGTGTACAGAGCAATTATTTAAGGGCGCAAAAACGAGGTTGACGCTGTGGGCTCGGCAAAAACCTTCGTTAAACTCATCGCCTGCAGGATTAAGGCGAATAACGGTGACACACGTACCGATTTCGTTCTATGTTGGTACAAAAGATTTTGTTGATTATGGTTACGCTATTATACGCATTCCCAGAATATAAGGAAATGAGTTTTGGCAGCAATTGGAGATTTAAGAGATCAAAATAGGGAAATTAAACAACTAAATATTTCACAGTATGTTGTTAGTTAATAAAATAGAGGCAATAACATTAATTGTCATGTCTTTTGCAGTGTTCTTTTGTAAATGCTTCCTTTGTAATGAGATTGGACTAATAGTCCTAGCTCCCAATTCCACCGGAAATAAGAAGGTAGCAGTGAAGTTTTAACAAATGATGAATACTAGAGTGCAACTTACTTAAGAAGTTAAATCAAAAAAATAGGTGGTTTTTATAAGCAGGCTTTACCAAGCAATGCTTTACTAGCATCTTACAAGGTGGCATGGAATCGCAAAATGTAAGAAATCCTCATACCATCGCAGAAGGAGTCATTCTACCAGTTGCTGCATGCGATAGGTACGGTGAACATTATGATCGATGAATCAGTCAATTAATTGAAATAATTAATGATTTGCTATGACGATTTACAGATGATAATAACTTATGTGACAGAAATAATCAATGGTGCAACAGTTTTTGACAAAATTTTTAAAGTTTTTATCACCTGATTTGCATGGATTCAAATACTGCAGAGGAACTCAGGTATCTTAATTACGTTGAAAAGTAAAAAAATAGTAAAAGATAAAGCAGATAAATAGTAAAAGATAAAGAGGTAGCTTTACACCTTCTGAGTCGTAAAGCTACTTCCATTTGCTACTTCATATTTATGTGAAGAAAAATTTTAGGTGGTAGCTGCGATAAAAACCAAGGACGGCAAAAACGTAGTTAGCATTTTACGTCCGGTAAATGAAAAACTTGCAATCAACTCGTTTTGCAATGGGCTAAAAAACCACGACTTACGCATGATTGTTAAAGCTAGAAATTGTGCAATCCTTCAGGAAGCAATTAAAGGAAGGTAGGAAAAAATGAGGATAAGAATAAACCCTCAGCTGCAGTATTTTCCCTCCAGAGAAATAAGACTTTTCAAAATACTTATAGGACAGGAAATCAAAGATTAAATTATAACAAAAACAGTTTCCCTAAGAAACAGTTCAGTTTCAGGCAATCACAGGATTCTAGATTCACTTACAGGTGCAATGCATTTTTCACATTTAGATCTCTAAGGGTACTGTCAAGTAGAACTAGGACCCTCTAGCAGAAAGTACACAGCTTTTACGACAAGTAAAGGTCTATTTCGAATGACTAGGCTACCGATGGGATCGACAACCAGTCCAGGTACTTTTTCGAGAGTAATGACAATTGCAATTGCAAAATTGTCAGGTCTAAATTTCGAATCTTGTTTTGTGTGTCGATCTAATCGTATTTGGCAATAGTTTACAAAATGATAACCAAAATTTGGCAAAAATGTTAAACAGACTGAGAGAAGTTAATTTAAAACTAAATCCAGCTAAATGTCAATTTTTCGAAAAGGAAATTTTGTACCTGGGACAAACAATTTCATCAGAAGGCATACGTCCTAACGCTAACGAAATTGTGCCAGTACAAAATTATCCAGTTCCGAAAACAGCAGAGGAAGCGAAACGTTTTGTTGTGTTCGCGATTGGCTATAGGAAATTCGTTAATTTTTTTTTGCAGAAATAGCAACACTGTTAAACAAATTAGCTAGAAAGAAAGT
Source organism: Diorygopyx duplodentatus (assembly GCA_033557515.1). NCBI lineage: Eukaryota > Metazoa > Arthropoda > Insecta > Coleoptera > Scarabaeidae > Diorygopyx > Diorygopyx duplodentatus. The sequence continues at coordinate 13,101 of JAWQRJ010000689.1, read as the reverse complement.
TGAATTTAAGTGGAACGAAGATTGCCAAAAAGAAATCAGATAATAGGCCAATAGCGTACGCCAGTAGAGCATTAAACAAGGTGCAGTTAAATTATGCCACAATAGAGAAGTAGAGAAGTAGTGAAGGTGCTTCTCTAATACCATTGACATAACAGTTTCTAGATTAGCAGGGTTTTTACAATACTTCTTCTCAGGTCTTGCTGCGAATTGTGTTAACCAATCCTACTGACTGCGCCACTTAAGGTTTTCACTTCGGTGTTTATGCTTTTAAAAACGTTTTAAAAACTACTGAACTGATTAACTTGTAACTTTATTTATTTGTTTGTAGATTCTAAGAACAATACAGAAGTTAGCACTATGACATACTTAGAACAAATGAATTCTCGTCTAACGATTTGGTCGGCCTTTATAGTCTTTTTGTATCTTCGTGCTGAGTTTGCATATCTCTGTGCTGACATAGCATCTTCTCTGGGTTTTCCTATTGTTTGTCCTCTATCTCAGGCGTGTGGATATATAACTCTTCCCCCCTTAGCTTCGACTTCCTCCTGGACGTCGAGATTAACGAAACTTTTCTTCTTTATACATTTTGAGCATTATTAATAATCGTTTTATAACAAAAGTCGACGCAATAATTATGATTATTACAACAATTATATGAGGCATTATATTACTTCTATTCATATTTATTTTTAGGCATGGTGTTTTATTGTTTACAATCGTTGTCATATTTTCTAACACTATTTTCGGTTGTTTTTCAATTGTTATATTAGTTAACCTAATTTGGGTCACAAAGTAAAAAAAAATTGTTTTAAAAAAGTATTAACATAATTTTGTATTACAATGGTTCCATTTATATCGTATTTACATTTGTTTTTGTTTATAATTTTATATACGCCTTTAAGTATCATTATTCTTGTTAATTTACCGCGCATTTCATTTCTTTTATTCTCATTGAATCTTTTAATATCACAATCGATACGTCGGGATATTCAATTATCTTGTTAGATTTTATCTTTACTTCATGAAAAGCACATTCTCTTACATCTCCGTGAGTTACAATCTTTAATTCGCATTTATCCTTATTGTAATGATGATCTGATTAAAACATTTCATCAGTAGCGGCAATGAAACGAGATTCGGGTTCTACTTGCGCATATACATTATTAATTAATGTTGGCAACGGATTCAACTCATAGTATTGATACTCATAATTATCGACTATTGGTATTTGTACGTTTGTGTATAAACACATAAAGGTTGTATTTTTGATATGGCTTTATAGTAGTTAAAGTTTCTATCAAATACACATTTTCCATCAATATGTCAAATGGGAATGAATGTTTGCTGTCAAAGTGTACTTGTTTCATCTCATCAATTAATTTTTCTAGGGATATTAACATTGAATGTAAAATATTTCGTATAGCTAATCCGATAATCTGAATTATATCGCTTAATTTATTATTGAATTCTTGTAAATACAATATCTGGGTTTGTATAGCGTTTATTTTAGAATTGAAATAGAATATCTCATTTAATTCATTTATTGCTTCACTAACTTGTAGAAAGTTAATATTGATTCTTTTATTTAAATATTTTATAACATGTTGATTACTTAAATAATATATGTATTATATTATCATAATACTCAGCACCTTCATGATCTAAATTTCCTGTTACAAATTTAATCGCGCTTCCTAATTGTTTAATAAGCCACGCTTTGTTCTTGATTTTAAATTAAGTGCATTTATTTTATAATTAACTTCATCAATTAATTCCATCGTCATATTTATTTCTGCAATGTTCGTATCGTCTAAAAATATCATAAAAGTATGCTTATACCTATCGTATAGTTCTAATATAAAGTTCATGTCTATTTCAGTGATTAATTCAAAATATAGTTCACTATTATATGCAATTCCTAACCTTGTTCGTATTCGCTTTCAATTGATTCATAATATTGGGATTGCAAGGGTGTTTCATTATTATCAGAATCTGTTTGATAATGTTCAATATTATGCATATTTTGTATAGGTTTGTTTTGTAACATTCTTAATTTACATTGCGGTGCGTGACTATCCATTTATCTTGGATAGTTTTTTGAAGAAATAATGGATTTTGGACCTGGGTGGTTTAATTGGGGTTGATAATAAAATGGTCTAGGTTGTTATTGTATAAAAGGTCTCATGTTGAAATTTTGTCTTTGTTGTTGTGGTGGAATCATTGTATTTAGTGCACCACTAAAATTGTTAAAGTGGTGGCTGAGTTTGAATATCTTTGTGCTGAGTTCGCATCTTCTGTGGGTTTTCCTATGTTTCAATCAAAAGAATTAGAGATTCAAAGACTAAGTTCAGAATCAAGAGGGCAAAGATAGGAGTGGCTATCCAGAAGTTTGCCTAAGTACTAAAACAAGCTGTAGATTAAGTAGAATTAAGGCACAATGAGGATAACTAATGGTAGGCATGCGAATATGCATGACAACAATAAATATGTGATGGGACATGGAAGCATATGATAGAATATTGAATATGATTCATATTGAGATACTTAAGCAGTATTTGTAGGATATATCGTATTCCTCAGTTGCGTATACTTAAATGTAAAGAAAATAGAAGCTCAATAACTATATTGCGTCGACAATTCAAGTTAATTAAAGAATTTAAGTCAAAAATAAGCGTTGCAACCAAAGCAAGAAAAGTTGAATGCAAAGAAAGGCGACAATTAATTTTAAATTATTTTCATATGTGTATTATATTTTCTACATAGAAAATAATAACATTAAATGACAGTGAAACATAACAGTAACATAATGCGATAGAAAAGATATGTAATAAGCGAAATGTACAACAAAATCAACAATGTCCACAAAAATTTAGAAATTACTATAAGATACGAAAATAATAATTCCGTAAATTTCCTATATCTCAATATTAGCAAAAACAACGAAAAAATTAAAATTCCATTCATACAGAAAACCCACAACAGATACAAAATACCTTTTGACTGCCAACATCATATCGCACAAAAGACGTCAACAATCAAACCTTACATACACAGAATATTCAAAATATTAGCACATAAGGAAGCAAACGAGAAGAAAACTAGAACAAAGAATAAAAGAACGTAAGCGTAATGAAAATTCCACATTGAAAAGACATTTTCTAACTTATTCACACGAATTTGACCCAATAATAAATTCATAATATTCCTTTATAAATCTAGAAGGGCTATCTACGGGAAATAATAGAAACATACGAAATAGATAAAATTAAAAACAAACGAAATGACATAGAATGTTTAAATGAGCTATAAATCTAGAAATCACTAACACACATTGCAACAATTTTAAATTCGCACTTTTCAGCATAAGACAAAATCACCACATATCCAATAAAATGAAATAGCATAACCAAATAAAGATAAAAATAAACACAGATGCGTTATACAGAAATATTACATAACGATACATAACGATACATAACGAACATAACGATACATAACGAATACGCGAAACAGTGAAAACATACAACATGGAGTACAATTAATAGGAACGTTTAACACAGTCAAGAACACATCAGAAAAACAACGGAAAATCAAGGGATAAACATGAATAGGTAAAACAATTATGTTACTTCTATGACAAATATAATTAAAAATAGCGGCATTACAGATAAAGAAAATGAAAAAGAAGAAGAACACAGACGGGGATATTAAATACAAAAACAAAAAAGCCATATGAACTTCAACTCTGCAAATTTTAGAGAATATGACAACGTATATTACAGTTAATTTATTTATTTATTTATTCATACTATTGTTGATCCATAATTATAGAAATAAGTTGAATTGTTTGTTGATTGTAGAATACCCTTGAAGATGGATACAAATCCGAAACATGTAAGGTAGAAAATGTGATTGGAATAAATAAAACTAAAACGGTCAGAAGAGTACAATAATTTGAATTATTAAATATTAATTATTAAGGATAGTCTACCCCCAAAGTTTCGGTACAAACGACCACGTACTTTGGAAGATATTGGGCACAATATTGAATAAAAATTTGAATGATCTTGTTTCATGTGAATTTTATTAAAAGTGGTCTATAGTAAATACGAATCGTGGCACTATATTTTTTCTGCGGTTTTATAGGGCACCTCTACGCGAGATATTATCATACCCTCTTCAAGAGTTATCCAAACCTGTCACAACGTAATAGAAGGCGATGCTAAAGTTGGGGTATATTTCCTAAAACACTGAAAGTTTGCAGCAAAGTCCGATTCTTTATCCAATATTCACACCGAAAACTGGCCACGTGCGAAATTGATAGAAAAAAGCAAGAAGTTTCCAACAAATTTCATCCCATGGGATTCTGTATCTGACAGTTACATTAAGCCAGTTTTTTTTTTGACGAAGGTATAAGAAGATTTATCTGTTGTTTTTGAATTTTACCTGCAAGTTATATACTTATCCAAATAAATTTAAAATATAATACACAGTAATATGTTCGCTTCACAATATGTACGTTTGTATACCGATTCGTAGAAATAAAGTACAGGGACCTGACGCAGCATATTGACGGGTATTGCTTCAATCTCGTTCCGAATGCGTTGTTTAAGGGCTTGGATAGTTCTGGGTGGATCGGCCTCAAACACTTTTGTTTTTAGGTACTCCCACAAGAAAAAGTCGCAAGTGATCAGTCCTAAGAATAGTTTCACAATTATTGCCAAAATCGCTTTCAACTACAAAATTCATCTTTGTTGGTAAATTTTGGAAAAGGGCAAAATTTAAAACCTGGTTACGTGTAGTTTTCATAAACGAACAATTTGCAACGTTTTCGTTTCTTTATTTTAAATTATTACCAATATTTTAAATAATTATTATAATATTTTTGGAGTGGTTTCGGTAACGCCAGTTTATAATTGAATTAAACAGTCAAGTTATTTCAGGAGTTTATTATTAATAGTAATTACATTCAATTTACCGGAGTCAACTACGTAATAGTTCAATTACGCAGCAGCTCAGCTACGTAGCAGTTTTGTCTACCACGCTGTGCATAATTTTCGTTTGAAAGCCAGTTTTAATGAGAGGTTACATTGTCCACAACTTCGTAACATAATTTTGGATTACGCGAAGGATCATAATGATTTAGGAAGTTGGAGTACCTTCGTCGATGGTATTCTGCAGGTCCCTCCCAATTTTCTTTTCTTCTGGAAAATAAATTATAAGTAATTTATAAAAGCTAAGTGTTTGGAAAAACGAAGAAAAAGAGAAAAATTAAAAATAATACTTACGTTTGTTATTGTTTGTTGCTGTCGATTTTAAACAGATTAACAGACTTAATCTGTGTGCTTATTTTTGCCATCCAGCACAACGACCATTGTTTTAAAAACATTTATAAATGCAGATGTGCTATATCATTATGGTACTAGATAAGGTTCCAACAACAGTATAGTATTGCGAGAAATACAAATTAGCAGTGATATAGAATAGGACAATCCTTCAAATCCACCAAGTATTGAAATATAATTGAAGGCACCTATGGAAGCAATACTCCATATTTCCGAATTGTCTGATTATTATCCAATTTCCTCTCTGTGTCCTGACCATTTTCCAGATCGTACCATTCTTTTTCCTTCATTAAAATACAAGAAAATATTTCCTTCATTAAAATAAAAGTTGTAGTCGTAACCGGTAGTCTTCATAAAAAATGCTGGAAGCTTTTAGGTCGAATTGTTTCTGCATCAAAGTTCTTTGTAATGATTTTTTAAATTCATTCTTCACCACATAATTATATTTTTCAGTTACTAATAATAATTAATTCTATTTTCTTTAGTTTCAGGTATGCTGACCTATCCAAGCGATACGGGAAGATTTGGTAAGATATTGATCCAGTTTCATCCAAAAAGAAAAAAAAATGTTTTCACTTTTCTCCGTATCTTTTGTTTCCCGTAAAACCATTTCAAGAAGGCCCACCTAAAAGCAGTTTTATCAAAGCTATCGGCGGAACCGGCAAAGGTAATATGTAAACACGTTGCTTGCAAGCGAGGGCCATTCATTTTGGACCGATAAGAATCATGGGGCCGTTTCACAGGCGGGCACAGCCTTTTTCAGGGGTCACCTCACCCAAATGCAGCTTAGAGGTTTCCTTTTATCGTCAGCTGCCACAGAAAAATTGTTCTGAACGTACAGCAACTTTAATTGAGTCACGTCCCTTGCGTAACCTTTTTCGAGTGCTACATTGTTGACGAATAATTTTGTATTTGTTGCATGCGCGTTTAGGATGGTCGTTGGCAACTGCTCCCTCTCTATTAAACACATATAATTGTTTTTGGTGGCCATTAACTGGAGGGAACGTCCACTTTTACGACTTGGCCTTTTATGACGGACAAGACCGCTTCATGGTTTCGCCACTGCGGGAAAACGTTACCAACGGAATATCTCGTTTCTAGGACGTTAAGGAATAAATTAAACGTGGACCTTACTGGGAATATTGTATGTTTAGTTCTCCGTTTTGTTGGTCGATTTGGATTTTATTGAAGTTACAAACGTCCCCCGTTTGTATGTTCAAATGTTACAACGCTACGCATTATGGGAATTGAAATAGGGCAATGGATAATGAAAATGGGTAATAAATAACAAATCATTGAGGATTGTTTTATGTTTGTAAATAAACACCAGAATGTGCAATCCATTAATTTGGAATCGTTAAATAATCAATAGTGTACTATGCAGTTACAAACCGTGCCTTTTTAAATGTTTAAAAGTGTATGTTTATTTAAGCTAATTATGCTAATGTGTGAGCAAACGTAATGGACGAAATAATGAAATAAGAGTATATTACAGAATCGATCTCCTATACTTTTTCAATTTATCGCGATTTTTCCTTTGCATTTTTTCTCTACCCTTCTTTTCTTTTCCATTTCACATTATTAATCTAATACAGATAATCGTCTTACCATGAATTTATAATTCAATTGACGCAGATAAACCGCTTGAAATGAAAGCTGCAGCGAATGATTTTAATTCAAATTGGCACTATAGAACATCAACAAAGAGGCAATGATTGCGAGGGCCATTTAATCTTCATACAAATTGCATTGTTTGGTGAGTAATCCGTCCTAATTTATTTAACTCCATCGTTGCGCACTATGCCGTGAATTCTGTCCACGCGCCTCTTCGATTATTCACTACGCCCTGATTGCGGGCTGCACGCAACCAATTGAAGCATATTATTTATACGTCAGAACATCATTGAAAGGTTTTTCATGGGAACGATTTTGACGTTTCGGGGACGCGTGTTGTTTAACCATATAATAAAATAATGTCCTGATGATTAAACACGAAATGGAGTTATTACGAGGGCTGGAAATTTAATAGTGGCAAGTATGTATGTATAAACGATACAAACGAGCTACAGGGGTGAAAGTTTTACAACTCTTCAATGTAGTCACTAGGGTGGTGTACAACCCTTTTCCAGCGTTTGGGAAGCCGTAATATTCCGTTCGCAGCGCCTGTTCTGTGTTCTCAGTCGAATAGAGCGGTCTACAGTTATGCGAGCGATTCCTACATCTTGAGCCTTAAGTCCTGGGAATATGGTGGATGGTAGAGCACCTAGAATACCCAGGTCCAGCGAGCAAACCCATCAGCCACAGCTTGCGCTACATGCGCGCGAGCATTGTCATGTAAGATGATGAGAGGCCTTATGGTATTAAGCTGGCCGTTTGCTTTAACATCTTATTTTAGTTCCGTCACTGTGATCTTTATTTGTTAAAATGTTTTAAAAATTGTTAAAATGTACTCAATCGCCTTGAGGTAATAAACTTTATTATTATTATTAAATACTATAGTTGTAATAACTTGGGGTTTATAAAATATGGCGACAAAACTAATCCAAAGTTTGAAGTTCAAAATTCTGTTTGTATATCATCGGCTGGTACACAAATTGAACTCGAACGGTCCCAAGTCTGAGAAATTATTATAGAAGTCAACACGGCGTGTGGAGGGAGTAGCCGAGGGCGGAGAGGCAGCAGCCCCACGGCGCCGCTGTCTATACCGCCATATTTATTTAAACGGCGCTCTGCAATTTGAAGCTCAAACTTGGCATGATTAACATTCTGCGACCGAAATTTCCGTACATGTGCACGCGGGATATGCGCGGGGGGGCGGCAACAATATCCCGCCTCCCGCGATGACAAATAGGCAAAGTTTAAATAGCTTCGCAGTCAAACGGGGCCTCCAGGCCAATAGGTTAAGTAATAAGTTTATGCACCAATAAGGCGTAATTAATAATTTATCTCGGCAGTCCTGTACATTCCTAGCCGCCTCCGGCATGCCATTGCCGCCTCTCGGTTTTCAGATCCGACGCTCAAATTTTATAAATTGATTGCGGTATCGGTTCGGCGCCAGTTCCAATTCCGCCGAATTTATTGGCGGGACGTTAAATCAAACAATTGTTCGAAAATGAAAAGGGAGAAGTAATAAATTTAAGATATCCATTTAATTTATAAACTTTCATATATACCACATGTATTTAGTTAGACATAGTAAAACAATACATTTGTTATCATAAATAATATTCTTATCAATCAACATATTTTTGTGTGTACTATAATTTAGAAAAGAGCCGCAGGAAGAGAGTTTTTTAGACAATAGTTTACAAATCAGCTCAAAACAATGCAGTGCCCCATAATGGATACTGGGGAAAGAGAGGTAGTTGTTAATTTCGCTTGCGCGTACGCTGATTCTATGCGGAGCCGCAGTTAGGTAATGATGTTAAAAAATAATGATGTTGCATTTAAAAATGCAAAACTCGACCCTGGCAGGTGGTACGGGTATTGTGAAAAAATCGGAATGAAAATTTACGCTTTAGTTCACTGCAATTTACATATTGGAATCATTACTTTTTTCTGTTTATTGCATTTAACCATTGTAGTTTCCTACAAACTTCCTCAGGTTTTCGAACGAATAACATTCTACATAGTCAAAGATTAATTCAGAGGCGGTAAAGATTTTAGCAAAATACTTTCCATCTGGTAATTGAAAACGTACATCAATCGATGAAATATTCAGAAGATATAACAGAAGTTTGCTTGTTTTTGTGTTTATGGTTTTGTTGCTCATCTCCCTCCAATGCTAGTGATCTGTAGTCTTTCTAGCTAGCTTAGGAATACAAGAAATGGAATTCAATTACTATAAACATTGTTTCACAAAGGAATTGGTATTATTGAGAAAAAATGATTTTAGCTAGGAAATTCAGGGATCGAGGCTAAAAAGGGCCCAATTAAAAATTAAATGATTTTATTATAATATCTATGTTGAATCTATGAACCCAAACATATCTCACCTATTTACAATTATAACATTTGGACTCAATTTTACATCTAGCAAGTAACTTCGAGTCGTAGACGTTGAGATAACGTCACTAAAAGGTCCATCAAATTTTATTTGTTCAATCGGTTCAGGCATTAAACAACTATGAGAAGAATGGGTAAAAACGACGGCGATGATTAGTACACACAGTTCAAAATACTTTAAAAGCACTTACTGAGAAGGTCGATGCAATTTGTGACCACCAAAAATGACATGATGATAGATTTGCAATTCTATGCAAAGTATTTCTAGTATGCAAAATTCTATTCAAAGTCTAAATCACACCGTTTACGGTGACCATTTTGGACACCGACATTTTTGATAGGAGAAGCTACAATTTGGCACAATTTAATGCAAGATCGTTACACAGATTTCAATACCATCAAAACATTTTTTTAAAAGAAGCATTGGTCCGAACAAGACCAATCCAAATTGAGTGAAAATTTATTTATGGGAAAATACATTGATAACGGAGTGGAACGCAACAAGGGAAACGCATTTTTATTAAAAAAATATTTTATTTAAAATTTAGAACCACCAATACCAGAAAAACAATAAAATATATTTCAAAACATTTTGAGATTGAATGTCCAAGATTTTGCAGCTTTATTAAAAAATTACTATTAAATTTCGAAACCCTCAACTGCACGTTTTAAAGCAAATCAAAATCAAGAACATAAAATAAAGTATAACCAAGTAATAACTCTAATCATTAAGAGAATAATAATCTTAACAAAAATGAGCAAAACAGATTAAAATAATAAAAAAAACTAATAAAAATTTTACTAATTAAAATGATAAAAATACTGACAGATAAATTAAAAACGAACAGTAAGATAATGAAAACACAGATAATTTTTTACGAGTACGCATCAAAATGTGTTTTAGGTCAAAACGTTAACAAAATAATTCCTTTATTAATTCGGATACTGTTTATAATTATTGATAAAAATTTCGAACAAAATGTTCAATAAAAACCAAGAATTTCAAAAAATAAACTCATTATAATTAATAAAAATATAAGTATTTCCTTTGTAAACTTAAATAAGAGCATTATAAAAAAATCTTATTTACGAAGATCCCGTTCAGTTATTTAAAATTTCATATGAAACAGAGGACGGCAATAATTCTACCTCAGATTAATTGTGAATTTGAGAACAGAAAAATAAATCCACTAATTGATTCAGGTTCAGAAATATCACTGCTAAATAATAATAACGTTGGAATGATCTTTGGTAATCGTTTCAAAAAAATTGTTTCTATAAATAATATTCAAATCACATCTGCAAATGGTGAACCTATTTCAAAATCTGATAAATACACAGCAGGGAATCTCGAATTAGTTGAAGAAAGTTATAAAATTGGTTTACAAATACTACCCAAATTATCTTACGACGGTATAATTGAAGCTGATTTTTTAGTTGAACACAACGCTGATGTACCATTTCCTGAACATACTTTGGTCATACAAAATAATCAAATAAATTTTAACGAAGAACTAATATGTTATCAAGATTAAGTTATTTAGTAAAGAAACTTCTTCTGTAGGTTTTACAGAAGAAGTTTCTTTACTAAATAACTTTAGTATTAAATATACAGGGTGTTCGGTGGATGGTTGTAGATATTTTATGGAACGCTAAGGGGGTTCGCTATGAATATTCTGAACCACATATCCTCAAAGTGTCATGGTTCCAGGGATATTGGCAAAATTGTGTTTAAGTCCCTTAATTAAGAGTATGTGCGGTTGGAGGTCAAATAAAACGCAGCTTATTTCTTTTTATTGTTTTATTACACAAATTCTTCGTACGAAATACTCATATGAAAACAATTTAAATAAAGCCTAAGCATTTAGCCAGAATGTTTCCTATTAAAACAATCTTACAACTTTCTCAATCATTTAAAAAAAGTGCATGTGCCAATTACATTCTAATACTTAAAAAAAAATTAATTCGTTCTCTTTCCAACGTCATCTACAAAAAAAAAGAAAAAAAGAAATTTTCTTTTTTTTGCTTTAATTGTAAAAAGATGTGATTAGCAGTACTTACTGTACTTTGTAATGACTGAGTTTGTTCTAATAGGAAACATTCTGGCTAAATACTTGGGTTTTATTTAAATTGTTTTCGTACGGTAGGCTTTTACGGCGTATTAATTTAGTGCTTTGAAGTATTTGTGTAATAAAACAATAAAAATAAGAGCGATAAAAGACATAAACTGTGCTTTATTTGACCTCCAACTGCACAGACTCTTAATTAAGGGACTTAAACACAATTTTGCCAATATCAACCATAACGCTCTGCACATAAGCATATGTGGTCCAGAATATTCATAACACACCCCCTTAAAGTCCTTAAAGCCCTTAAAGTCCTTAAAATATCTGCAACCATCTACCGAAGATCCTGCATAGATCTCAATTGTCCAGATCGTTATAAAGAATAAATAACTGATATATTAGTTGATAATATAACTTTAATTGTTCAAATTCTACTTGTCATACTACTATTTTATATTATGTGCACACATCAAACATTTATGAAAACATTACGTATGGTTGAAAAACTTATTCTATACCTCAAACTTATCGTGAACAAATCGCCAAACTTCTCTTTATAAATACTTTGTCTCACAAATCATGTCATGACAGTAAATGTACTGTCATGGGTAGACAAGATACCTTAGGTTGAAACACTACTAAATTCTGTTCCAAATTCATTCCTGCACTTTTGTTTCCTGGTGTAAGTATAAATTTTTCGTATAAGTGCTTTTTATGTAATTAACGGTAAGATTGCAGTTTTATTGTGTTATTTTCAATTTCAACTTGTCCCATCGTCCCGTTGTAATTGGAGGTGTAAGGACGAGGTTTGAAACACCAGTAACCGTATATAAAATAAATCATTCGAGTTAATAAACTCATTAAGAGGTTATCTCGTTTAATTTAAATATAATACTGTTAATTAGAAAACGGGGAGGTTTATCTCAATCAGTAGATTCAATGTCTATCGGATATTAGCAGTTGTGGCAAAAAGTACTAAATCAATTATTAACAAATTAGTGTCCCCACTTCTTATTGTAAGTAAATATTTATGTTTAATTATAAGTCATCCAATGCTATTCATTGTTGGATGCTACCGGTTAATTATTTAAACACAATATGATAAAAAATACTAACTGCTTCAATATTGAAGATGTATTAATCGCTGCACAAAGTGCACATAATTCAGAAGATTTTGTTTTCCAAGAAAATGAATCACAAGCACTTGCAAATAGCAAACAAACACCATAAAGTGCAATCAAGTGCAAATGGACAACCATTAAGTCTGTTGTGCAATCTAATTTAATTAAAAAAGCACATCGTGAACCTGCTTCTGGCATATTATACCAACAATGCTGCTGCTGTTCTTTCCTTGCATCTCAAGTTAAATATTATATTTTGCATCATGTTATTATACATTTGGGAAGCAAACAAGAAACAGTTTCTACACGACTCCCACTCACTAACTAATATATGTAGATAATACGAGTGAGCGTGTATATCCAGTTAGATCATCCGAAACTTCTGGAAATAAATCGGCTACTATCGCCGTCAAAAGTATTGACCCCTGGCTTTGGAAACAAATAGAATAAAAACTTAGAAGCGGAAATTAAAATAAAAAATACCTGAATATAGGGAATTTAGTTCTTAATCACATACTAAAAATTTGTTTTTTTTTATTAAGCCATTGAAAGGCTATGTTAAAT
>JAWQRJ010000688.1:0-19027 GCA_033557515.1 Diorygopyx duplodentatus | reverse complement strand
CCGTGCCTTAGACAAAACGTGCAAATATATATATATATATATATATATATATATATATATATATATATAGAAACAAGATTAGCGCGTTTAAGAATATAAGATTGGTTAATGGATGCAGAGAATGAAGGAGGATCTGTTAAAGGAATAAAGTGGAGTACATGAATCTTCAAAGACCTGATGTCTTGGCAATCCTTCAAATGGCAAAAATCCATTTGCTTTCAAACCTCCCAATTACGTTCCCGAGCACAACCTCGCACCGCCGTCCAATTTTCTTATCAAAACAACGGCAAAACATCTCATTTAGATGATAATACCGTTCCTCCCCCGCGAGGTATCCGAGTTATATGACGTAACTCGCATATTCGTAACGGACGCTCGTATGTGTGAGGGCACCACTAACTTCATTCCAAGTCCATATGCGCGCTTCATGCATAAGTTATACCCTGTCTACAATATGATATCGCGTATGAGCAGCGGGCCAGGCCGAATGTGCGCAGGTGAGGGCGGACCGGAGGGCGACGCGCCCACTGGCCCGCTGGAAAACTGGCTATTATACATTTTTCCTTAAATTTTCCATCTTAGGGAGGTCGGCATCGCATTGGGCCAACTTTTTAATAATGTAATATGTGACGCGCGGAACACGATTCTTCCCTTGGAAAAAGTAAAATTTTAAATTAAATTTCAGCAGAGCCAGACGCGGCGCCATTTTTCCGGGCGCGCTCCGTCGGGAATTGAAAATTTTCTTTTCGGAGATAAGAAGCCGCGGGCTGATTCACGAGAAACCAATATCAATTTGCTTCGAGGAAATTGCCGACCATTAGAAGAATTAGGATAGTTATTGAAGGATTAAAGTTTGCTTGGTGTTCTGTGATTCAAACAAATACACTTTCCTTCAAGCAATTTCTTTTACGTATAATTGGGATTTCCATTTGCTCTAGAAGATCCATTTTACACCCTTTTATGATAATCTTAATTACAAGAAGTTTTCGCGCACTGATAAAACAATCAGAGGACGACGGAAATTATGTTTATAAATTGAGGAACTAGATTACTAGTTAGACTGTTTGACCTATGTAAAGACCTTCACAATTATTACAGGTGACGGAGTAAACACCCTTTCTTTCTAAAGTACAGGTTTTCAAAATTAATTATTTGTATTGTGATTTACTCAGAGAATTGTTGTTCAATCCAACATCAATTTCAAGGTCTTCATTTAATATAAATTTCGGAAATTGTTGCATTCTTGAATTTGAAGTTCGTACTGAATATTCGGTGTATTGCGCAGTATTATATACTTCTAAGAACGTATACATGTTGCTAGTTCGAATCATCAAATCATCAAATTCGAATTTTAGATCGTTTTCACTTCGAAACAATTTATAGACAATTAAGATTTTATGGGTACTTGGTGAGTACTTCAAGATAATTGTACGTAATTATAGATCTTCCTGGTGATTTTCCGCAAATAACAGACGACAATTTCTGAACTAATCTTCGAAGATTTTCCCGATTTTCTACAAATTAGCAGAAAGAAGTAACCACATCAATTAAAATCGTGAATGCGAATTGCACGATACAGTTTTGATCATTAACAGCGGTTTATTGCACGTCCTCAAAGGTAGTAGTAAACGTTGGCCGCACTGTCTTTAACAGTTTAGTAACCGACAACCAAGCCGATAAAACAAAATCAGTAAACTACCGAACCGTCTTGGACATTAGAAAGGCAGATTCTCGAGCCGAGTCCAAGTCGTAATTTTAACGCGTTCAGTCATAAACTTCAAGTTAAAACGATTTGTTGCAATTAACAATCGACCTCAGGTTCTGCGCCGCCAGTGGCTCCCTCTACGGCAGAGTCGGAGAAACGCTTATGAATGTGTGGGAATGTACCATTTTTCCGTCGGACATTTGCTCGATTGCGTTTTCTCCTTTATTTATTTAATACGTTTTTGCGTTTTTCAACTTACATGTCGTAAGCGGGCATAATCTTGGCCCGAACTGTGAGAAATATCAACAATGTCGGATTGCAGTTGCATTAACTCTACAAACGTCAACACGGGTTATTCCTCATACATTCGACGGTTCAGTAAATATTAAAACGTAAACAAACAAAAAGCGCAATAACAAAAAGTGAATCAATATTAGATCTGGCAAATCAGTAGATATCTATGTATACCATTCTAGCTGGGAAAATGAGATTGTAGTATCCCGGAATTGCATTTCAAGCGAATCAACTGCGTAAATCGTTATAGTGTCACTTTTCAAAGCTATAAACAAAGTTCATAGCTTTTTAGACGTTAAATACGAGAAATTCAAATCTTCCTCATTCAAATTGAAACCCTATCCATAATTGGAATTACATTAAGCGAGTTAACTGTCAGGAAAGTCGAAACGAAAGTCGCCAAATGTAGCATTAACATTTTCGCCAACATAAACATTTTTGTGGTTTTTTATTGTCAGTTTTCAATCTGCGCGGCTATACTTTCAAGGGTTATAAAACCATCATTAACCTAATGCTTAATGGCCTTTTTATGCCGACGTATAAAGCCTGGTACAATAATTTCTAAATGAAAAAACAGTCGTAAAACTCCAATATTTATACGAAACAAAATGGGCGGAACTAACTTTTAAAATCTTTCTAATTTCCTTTGATTGAGAGTTTTTAAGCGTAATAGGCTTAGAATATTAGAAGATTGTATACAAATTCAGAAGACTACTTAAATCCAGGCAATAAATTTTTTTCCAGGTGTTATCAAAAAAAAAATAATATGTGACCAATTTTTCCAAAGAAGAAAGAAAGAGTTTTTATTGTAAAAAATTGTATTAAACAAACAATTTCGCCTTCTCACCTTCTGGCAATAGTTGCCACAAAATTGCACAAAACATTTATCCTGTGTATTTTTGTACCCTTATGATTATGCACTTCTTTTCATTTTAACATTAACACTTTTATGTGGATTTACTAGTTCATTTACAATGAATATCTGACAATGATGTAAAGAAGTCTCGCTAAAATTCCACATTTTTTCAAAATCGATCTTCTTCAACTGATGATTGAGATATAGCTTTTTAATTGTCATTTACGCTTTAACAAGAAGAAAACATAAATGACCATTTATAATATCTCTTATCCATTGAGGTACCTACTGTCTGAAAATAGTCGAGAATGTTCAACAACATAAATTCCGACCGTTACAGTCCGATCCGCAATGCCGAAGGGGCGTTCCAGTTCTGCTGGAAAGATCGCATCCACCTTGACCGTGAGTAGTATCATCCCCCTTGAAGGTTTTACAACCCCATTCAAGGGTTCGCCGGCCATTCAGGATAGCCCCGCTACGAGATATCTATTGTTAGAAAAATCGGCCCTTACCTCAGCAGTGGAGCGCGTTCGGCGTTCCCCCCATTCGAAGCCTAATTTAGGTGATTGTTTCCCTATTTGATTTCAATTTCCAGATACAACCGGCCCGGGTCAGACCGCCGATTCGCGTTTTAAGGTCTATTCTCCGCCGAAACGTGGAATAAGCAATTTGTACGTGGCGTGTAAGAAACGTTATGGGCGTTTATGTTTATGCATATAATCATAAGCCATTTTTCTTAATTCGCATCCTGGCTAACAAACGCATAATGCGAGTGTAATAGACTGAAAATTCACGTCATTATCTTATTATTGCCGCAATCATATCTAATAAAGCACATCATTTGCCACGGCCCGTTAGATGATTTAAACTTAATGGCAGTATCGGACGTTGGTTGTACGAAATTTACCATTTGGTTTTGCGTACGCAAATTTTAAACAGAGAACCATATGGGGGCCATGTTTTATGTCAGTGATTTCAACGGGCAATGAGAAGAGGAACCTTACACTAAGGGAGAACTCAGCAGTGGGCATCGAAACATTGAAGCTAAAAAAATATCAATCGTTGTCACACGGTTCAGTCGTTTCCTTTTAGAGAAGAAGTGCCTGGAAAACCGAGCTCGGTTGGGGTAAAAACAGAAAAATTTTACAGCGCCATCGTGTGATGTTTAAATGTTTCATCTTTGAAACAGTTTTATTGAAAATCGGAACCTATCTCAATCGATTCCCCACACCTTATCCTCAAAATCTTAAAATTAGGGAAGAAGCTAATCCTTATGGAGTAAGAGCATTATTTACTTATTTAATATAATGATTGTAATGATAAATAGGGTGGTGTATAATGTTTCAGTTCTCAAAATCTTCAGTTGCAGTTCGCAGAAGAAAAGAATAAAGGAATACATAGCATTTAGAAAGAGTATGTTGTGAAGGACAAATTGTTTTTTGGCAAAATAAGATATTTAGTAATTTAAGTAACAACGTGCCAACAAAAACGCAAACGAAATCAACAGAAATACTGGCCGGCGCATTTGTTATTCCAAGGTTTATTTATTACAAAGTGGATACAGTACCCACTTAGTACTAGTAGTAATAAGTGCCAAATTCTATTTGCATCTATCATAAGTCATAAATATAATTGGAGGATATCAGTTTTACTAGAATAATCAACGAAAAATAAGGGTAATCCAAACCAAACCGAACGGTTGGCATAAAATAATTGAAGATAGAAATTAGTCCAATTAAATTGATTTTTATTGTGTACCTGCGATTACGATCATTATTATTGTGGTCATTTATTCATATAAAATCGTTACTTGGAGAACTCTCTTCACCTCTGAGACGTTCACAAAAACCCTTGCGGTCGATGACGAACTACCTGTCCTTAATGTTCTATAAATTTGATATCAGATTTATGGTCCCCGTAGAGAAGGTGCGATATAATGTGGCCACCTTCTCAGGTAGAGAAATGCTTCGGACGGTCGGCCAAATATCGCCGAGCCCGAGAGCTGACCCAAAGACACCTCCAATCTGCGCTAATACGTTCCTAGAAATGCGCCCCTCCGACGCAAAAATCCCAATCGAAAAACGACCAACGCGACCGTCTCTTTAATTAGCCAGTGCGATTTTTCAAAATTACAAAGACGAGATGGGTTTTATGTCGGATATCAGATATGTAGATGCGTGCCAGACCGTTTAGGTCTCCCCTCCGCAGAGAGAGAGGGGGCAGCGGAACTGCCGCCTCTTATCTGATCCTCTGATAACAATGGACTGGAAAGCCCGAAAGCTCGCAAGCTACCGTAATCTTCCATTGAATTATGACTGCCCCTTAAGTTATCTCGGGGTGAGTTAGATAACGTCCAAAAGCCAGAAATTATTTCTTAATACGACTTTCGCAAAAAAAATTACAAAAATTTTCAAATTGTAGAAATCTTAGAGAAATGTTGTTTTTCTCGGAAAATCAGTGCTCAATCGTTGCATGAAAAGAAAACAAAACTGGACAAAGAGAATGAACAAGCGACAAATTTGTATTCACATTAGTGGACGTCGTGCATAGGTTTTAATACAAAGTAATGACAATATGAAATGATTGCCATCGTAATTACCACTTTGCACGCGAGCTTCTTGCACGCACGCCGTAGTCCTATTGGTCACCGCAAAGTCGTCCGGAATCAGTTCTTAAAGAGCCACTTATAAGACTGTATAAGAATAATTATAATAAAAACAACTGATCGCTAATAATGAGTTTGGTACCATAAAAACCTGTTCAGGTTTGGTACAACAAACATAGTTCAAACTTCGAACATTACAAAGTAAAATTTAGATTATAATCACATCATACAGCGTAAGGTATACAGACTACAGAAAAAGGTGCAAAGCAATTATTTGCAATATTTCCAAGAAAAAAAAAAGTGGTCAAAAAAGGTCGTCAATTTTTTTTTACAAAAATAATTATTTAGTCAAAAAAACAAAGAAGTCCAAAGCAAAAAAGTACCTCCATTATAAAGGAGAAATAAACCAATCAATTAGGACAGTTAATAAATTTTTATTTTTGACCGAGTTTTCCTTGATTTATTTATTACTATTGATTTCTTTGAAGAAGGAATTATCTTCTATCTTTCCCAAATTGAAAGGAAAATTGTTTAACGTAAAATTTCCTATCGAATTTGATGTGGCACTTCAAAATTATACCGAAAAGACAAACATTATTAGTGTCCAAAACTAAATAAATTTAGTATCTTATTCTCATATTTTTTCATCGTTAAAGAAAAGTTGACAAAGCATCTTCACCACTGAAAGGATCTGAAAATATCAACGTCTGAAATACAACATAAGTGTTTTTTTCCAACAAAATACAAGAAGGATCCTTGCATGTTATTTGTGAAAATCCCAGGTGTCTATCGTTTTATCATAAATCAATTTTAATGGTTTACTTTTAGTAAGTAGTAAATGTTGTTCTCGTCATTATTCCGTTAGAAAATCTTGCTTATAACATATTTTATATCATGAATAAAATAACATCAAATTTTAAAACCTAATCTGAAAAATTATTACGAAATGATTCATTATGTCAAGTTATCAATTAGGCTTTTTCACGCCCTAATCTGAATCACATCCAATATGGCTGCAGTGTTGTTCCATCTGGTAACATCTGGGGTTTTAATTCATTTTTAACTCTATAATGTGTTTTGAAATCGTCTGAACAGTTTTTATAAATCTTTTGAACCGTACAAACCGCAGTGCATGATGAAATCGTGAGTGTCAGTGATTACTATAAAAATCATAGTAATAGCTCTAATTTACTGGAAGTAAGATAATTAATTAAATCATTATTCCTACTTCCTTTTCTGTGAATAAATAAGTGCCTACATTTTGAAAACACAAGTTTTTCCACTAATGGGTGGCAGAAATATAAGAAATAATACCACCAAGAATAGAACACAAATATATTACTTGTATTCATAAAACACAAAGCATAATAAGAATTTTTCAAGAGAAAATACAATAAACTGTTTGTTACACTATATCAGATGCAAATAAACTACTAAAGAAAACAAGAATTAGTTGTAAATATCTGCAGCGATCAATACAAAATTAACTATAACAATTTACTATTTTATGTTCATTTCAAGTGTTAAATCGACATTTTATTTGTTATTTCTTTACAGAAGTTTACAATTGCAAATAATGTTCATGTTATGATAAATGATGGGATGTGTTTTAAAATATGTACACTTGTGGTTATCTCTAAAATTTATTAATTTCGTACCCCACATGTTTCGGTTTTCTAAAGCCATTTTCAGGGGTAATCGTCAATTAGAGTGTTTGTACTAATGTCATGTGGATAAAATTTCAAATATTCTGTAGGATTAATGTCAAAAACTCTGCTGTGTGTAATCCGAAAGCGATTATTCGATGTTTTGTTCGATTTTTGGGTATGAGTATTTGTTCTATTGAAAATGTCTATTTAAAACGAGGGGAGGAATGTGAAAATCTGATTTCGTTGTTTTTAGTGTAACATGTGGTTATAATAAATAATATGACTAAGATGTGTAATTATAATTTCACACAGAATTATGAAAAATATTTTGTCTTTCGCCGCATCTGTAGTTTTCTGCAAAATAGTCCATTTCCCATAGCTCTGAATAGCGATTCTCGGGTTATTATTCTTCCCAATTTTGCCACTAAAAGGTGCCAGAAATACAAGAAATGATACAACCAGGAATATGTTCATAAAATATATTCATAAAACACAAAGCATAATAAGAATTTTCAAAAGAAAATACAGTAAACTGTTTGTTGCTCTATATTAGATGTAAATAAACTACTAAAGAAAACACAAGAATTCCTTATCTGATTAACGAGCTTAAAACAAAGAAAAGCTTGGAGTGAACTGGGAAGTCATTTAGATAGTAAACTAGGCACATTTAAGATCCTATTAAATCACCGGAATACTGGAGTGGAAAATCAAACAAGCGACAGAAGTTTAAATATTTATGTGTCGAAGATAATATATTTCAAGCAAGAACGAAACACAGGCTTAATTGAAACAAATATTTCTTGTCTCTAAGGTATTTTGGGCATTCCTTGAAGAAAGAGCATTCCTTTCCATGAGTCCTTACCAAGAGTTACTTTCCATGACTACTAATCCAAGATTGGTGTTAATTCAAATACTTCCCAGTAATAAAATGTTCCAAACCAACGATAGCACACTTTAATTTGGTGTTAAGTCTTTGAATTTGCTGGCATTTAGCTACTTTTCACAACTAACACAAGTTCGTTTCTTTCCAATCTTTTATTTTCTTTTTTGTTTCTTCATGGTTACAGTACGTATCATAATCTTCAACATTCAGCTGACATTTTACGCTGTGGGATGATTGCATCAGTAATTTTCAATTAAAATGTTCCATCAAAGACAACATTATATTGCAATTTGTTCAAAGTTACTCCTAATTTCTCACAATAATTAGATAATCCACTTATAGTGACTGAAAATTCAGGATTTTTAAACAATTCAGGGCGCAAATCAACGGGATCATCTTGACTACAGCATCTAATTTTGAACATAAAGTTATCTTCGAAAACATTACGATAAAAAAGTGACTAAATAACGTTGACGTTATTAATTGAGTAGTCATAAAATTGTTATTTACAATAGACAAATTCACATTCAAATTTTAAAATATTGAATTAAAAATCTAAATTGATAGACTTTAAAGCAATTGTAGTTTTCGACAGGATAACTTAATTTGCACATATTTTACACACTATTCTTATTTTAGTATTGCAAATTAATTATTCCCTATGGTTTATTTATTGCAAACCATCGAATGTGCCACATTAAGACTGCCGCCTTTCGTGTGACAAGTTGCCAAGACTGAAATTAGCATAAGAGATTCAATGTGGCAGATAACCAAAAGCAGTAATTAAATATTATAAATCTGTATATATTTGTTTTAGAAGCTTCATGTTGTGACTGGACAATAAGTTCAGACAAGCTATTGTATAAAGCAATTAACTTTTTAAAAGAATCAAATATTTTGATTCCTGGAATGGTTATCTAAGGAAAAGAGAGCTGATCCTCAAAAATATGAACAGCATTTGAAGAAAGAAAGAAAGAGGACGTGATAAAAAGTGAAGATCCAAATTGAAGAAAGGGATTGAAAAAAGGCGAAAAGATCAAACTGCAAATACAGGCTCTCATTAATCAAACTCCAACCTATTCTCCAAAGTCACCTCATGCTAAGAGCCTCCTTGACTGCTCTAAAAACAAAGTTGAAGAATTCTATAGGTCTGATAATATTACCTGGAAAACGCCTGGAAGAAAGAATGAGGGGGGAGAAGGGATGAACTTCAGGGCGCAAGTGCACGATGTCGAAGGTGACTTATTAGAATTGAAATACTTGAAGAAAATCGGAAAGGCCTGGTTGAATTCAAATGAAATATCTTGAGAAGATCATCACCAGGTGGTATCCACATTGACGCAGTCAAGGATGTTGAACAATAGACAACATATGATCTGCAAATGAGGCCTACATGTATAAAATAATGATCACAGGTGATATTTGTTTCTGAAAATAATTCGTTAATCTCTGCTGAACTGAATTTGAAGAACAGCAACTGTTGGGGAATTGCTGACATTTATTTTAAATCAGCTGTATAAATCCAATTATAATTAGATAAGAAATAGAGAAAAAAAAGTTGATTTAATTACTACAGCAAATTAAGTACACAAGATTATAAAACACCGACTATACTTAATCATGATTTCGTATTGGAGTTTCCACATAAGTAATTTTCGACGTCATTACCACGAATTGATGATTTAATTTACAAAGAACACTTAATACGGCAAACAGCCTCAATACGCAAACAGCATTTATAATGTAATTTATATCTCTGCGTTTCCAGCGAATGCAGGTGCTAATTAGGAACTAAATTTCGACGCATTGCCGCATGCACGTACATTTTAGACACCCCGCAATCATAACAAAATCAAATTGAGTAAACCTGCCGGATGGTTTGTGAAATCCACTAATTACAGGCGAGCTGGCGGAATTGAAATTCGAGTGAGATGGGCGACTAGCGAAGCGCTCTTCTATTCGACATTTTCTAATGATGATATTTACCGATGCAATTAGAAGGCCTGTGCCGACACAAAATAAGTTTTGCAACACGTCTTGAAAATCGTCGTAAATAGAACATGGGTTTATCTTTATGTTGACATAAATTAATAAAACAGAAATGCGAAGAATTTTTTTTACTCAGAACAACTTTTTGATCGTTTGAATTTGTAAATTTGGCAGATGTCAATGTCAAACTTTGATAGCTGTCAGTGCCAAAATTTGACATCTGCCAATGTGAAAATTTGACAGCTGCTAAATTTGACATTCCAATGAAATTTAGCGTTACTTCGCTAAAATCTTCTGCGAGTGGTTATCGCAAGATGACCCGTAAACACCGGTTTTCTTGAAAACGCCCGTCCGCCGAACGAAACGAGTTCGATCTTTTACACTTCAATAAATTTCTCGAAATACTAAAGATAAGGCAGCTAATTTAACGAAAGCCTTTCGTAATTAAAACCGTGTACACAGGATCGTCCGGCGGGAGTATCGATCGTAAAGTCGAAAAATCCACGCATACTCGATGTTTACGGCTGTAGTCTTCGATTCCATCGGCAAGGGCAGGGGAACGGGGTCGTGCGGCGCGGAGTGGATTTTAAATACTGCCGTAAATCGACGGGCCCTGAACGCTTATAAAGATAAAACGTACATAAAATTCGCGCCATTAAGGCAGTAAAATCAGTCCATCAAAAGGATGTCCCTTATCTAAATGACCCCCTCTTATGCCCCGCTGTCCCCCTCATAGGTGTAAAGGTGAACGAAGAACGAGTTGGAATTAATTGCAAAGCTTATAGTAATGTTTTCAGGAATCTTTAAAAAACCTGACGGGGAAAATAACGTTTTATGTACTGGTTTTATTGCACAAGTGGGCAGTGTTTGTTGTTACAGCTGTAAATAAATATCGATTAATAAATATTTTTTACAGACCTTACCAAATTTTCTTTAGCAATTAATAATAAATATTGTTTTGCAATGGGACCTCCTGTATACTATTATTCAGTTTAACTTTTTATTCCACAGCTTCTGATTTATTGCTAGAAATATTATATTTCTACATTATACTTATGTTTAATCATTTATGTTCATTTTGTCAGTTTAAAGAAAAACACAAGAAGATAAGGTTTCTTGAAACCTTCACGGGTGTAGTACTTATTTTTTTAAATATTTTAGTACTTCCTGAAATTATTTTCTGAATCAATTAAAATTAAGAAAAACCATTCATTTTAGTCAACAAGAAACAAAACTAAATACAAAAACTCAGACTTACTTACTAAAATTTTTACAAAACCATTTTAACCACCAAAAAATTAAAAATGCTGTCTCTGATTCAAAGAATATTCCCTAAATTCACTCGAACTTTCAACAACATTTTTTTTATAATACTAATATTTTCTTTAGTTGTAAATATCTGCAGCAATCAATACAAAATTAACTATAACAATTTACTATTTTATGTTAACGTAAAGTTAATCTTCAACAAAAGTGCTAAATCGATATTTTATTTGTTATTTCTTTACAGAAGTTTACAATTGCAAATAATGTTCATCTTGATGATAAATAATGGGATGTGTTTTAAAATATGTACAATTGTTCGATTTTTGGGTATGTTCTATTTAAAATATCTATTTAAAACGAGAAGAGGAATGTGAAAATCTGTTTTAATTGTTTTTAGTGTAATATAGTGGTTATAATAAATGAATCAATGAATTATGAAAAATAGTTGGTCTTTCGCCGCATCTGTAGTTTTCTACAAAATAGTCCATTTCCCACAGCTCTGAAAAGCGATTCTCCGGTTATTTTTCTTCCCACTTTGTCGTCAAGAGCTGAATTATTTTATAATGATAGATTAATTATACACAATTTATTTAAACATTTATTTTATTTTTTATTAGTATTTTTAATGAATAATTTCACAATAAAAATAATAAATATTCAATGAGATAATAAATGTTTGATATACATCATATATGATCAGTAAAAATAATTAAAAAAAAGGCGGTGTGAAAAAGTGAATAAGTGTTCACAATGTTTTTGTTTCTTCCTTTTTTATATTCCAATAACAGGTAATTTTTTACTAAATCATAATTTTTTTATAAATTCATTCAAATCAGAATTTAATGGAAATGTAAACATCTAGCATAAATATAAAAGCCATATTTTTAGGCATTTATTAATTTTACTACGTGTTGTGTTTACTACACATTGTGTAATTTTACAGAATGTTCTGTAAAAACTGTTAGTAAGAAAAAGGTTGTGTAAAATTTAGGTAAGTTTCAGTAAAAGGTTTTACATTATTGAAAAATATACAACCTCTGTTCCAAATTATGGTATACATTTAGGGTATGGTTATAGTATACAAATGTATACCATAATTTGGAACAGAGGGAGTATTAAGCTTCAATTTTAATAGGCATTAAAATGCATTTTATTCTTATAAACCTAATGATCATTATATCCCGAAAGACGCCTTTGGGCATAATTTAAATTAAGCTATGCTTCATTATTTAATAGTTTAGTAAATTTAATAGCAATAACCATACCTTTCTCATCATACCATATATTATCATAATCTCTAATAGTATGGAAGTCTCCTTTGCTTGAAAGGAGACTTCTTACAATATTACTTTAATTCGACAAATATTACATCTTTATTGTGCGAAATTTAACAAAAATTTATTTAGTATTTATTAAGAATTTAAAAATTTTAATTTGAGATTTTAAACAGCAAAAAATTAACCTGAAATGACACCCGAAATGTTAGAATGACACTTCTTCTTCGAAGAGTCAAATTATTTGGTGATATAACAAATCAAAGCAAATAAAATATTTTCATTAAATATTTTGTTTAAAACTAACAAATAATATAAATAATAATAAACAAAATAATAAAAGTTTTGGTATGCATTCGTAAGATTTGAAAAATGTAAAGCAAACTGTAATTTTAGTATCGCAAATTATTTCGTACCTCTCATTATTATGCAATTGGTAAAGTCTTAGCTTTTGAAAATACTAAAAATTTATGTTGATATTTTATGCTCAATAGGTATTGTATATTAATTAATAACATGTTGTAAATTTAACAACATGTGGCGTCTTTTAACAACATTATATTTATTTGTCTGTAATTTTTATTGATGCTTTTGTGAAAATTCATTTTTATTTTAGGAAAAAGGCACCAAAAATCCATTTTAAATAAATATCAACATAGAATTGATTTTGTAACGAATGTTTTTTTCACACTTCTTGTTCGAAGAGTTAAATTATTTGGTGATATAATAAATCAAAGCAAATAAAACATTTTCATTAAACATTTTTTGTTTAAAACTAATAAATAAAATAAATAATATAATAATAAATAAAGCAAGTAAAATAATAAAAGTTTTAGTACGCATTCGTAAAAAAATTAAAAAATGTAAAACAATCTCAAATAATTTTATATGTCACAAATTATTTCTTACCTCTCATTAGATAATCCGTGTTTTGAGCAATTGGTAAAATCTTAGCTTTTGAAAATCCTAAAAATTTATATTGACATTTTATGCTCAATCGTATTGTATAGTAATAACATGTTGTAAATTGAACAACATGTGGCGTCTTTTAACAAAATTACATTTATTTGTCTGTAATTTTTATTCATGCTTTTGCGAAAATTCATGGGGGGAATAATAGTTTTATTTTAGGAAAAAATGGCGCCAAAAATTCCGTTTTAAATAAATATCACAGAATAATAATAATAACATAGAATTAATTTTGTAACAATGTTATTTTTTGTTTGTTTAACATTGGTTGATAATATCAGTTGATAAATTATCATTTGTCAACTAATCAAAATTGTTCGAGAGTTGAAATACACAATTAAGTCAAATAAGTGTCTCTTATATGTATGTTAAATAAATCTCTAGTTCTATGTTTTTACGCTAGTTTACAAGTTATACTTATTGTTATCACATTTAGTGTTTCATATATATTGCTGAAGTTATTCACTGTAAGTTGTATCATCCAGAAATACATTCATACATTATACATTCAAATGTCTAATGTGACATAAAACTTCAAAAACAAATTTTCAAAATTCCTACAGTATATTTCAATATTTGGAACAACTAGGAAGCAAAGAACAATGATAGTTGAAGCTGTTAAATGATTTGAAGAAAATAACCGATGAGTCATACATAATGTGGAAGAGCAGCTAAATAAGTTGAACATTGTTATTATTTATTGTAATTTGTAAACGGAATAAAATAAAGAATATTTAACTCATTTACACTACTTATTTATAAAGGAATGAGAACAATTTAGAGATAAAAAATGTAAATATTTTCTGCAGTTTATTGCTGCGGTATTGTAAATGTATGTGATATGCATCAGTAGATAAATAACACGATATATATCATGATATATACGTAATGTACGTTTTACGAACCCTAATTAAAATTAGAAAAATAAATGCAATGATAAACAAGCTAAACAAATATATGCAGCTTATTATGTGTAAAGAACATCAAATAACTACATTACATAGACTGAAAGATAAAATGATTACACTGTACAAACGCAAAATCACTATGTTTAGGATGCAAAAGAATTGAAGTAACCATTCACATTCTATGTACTTTATACAATATTTTCTTAGATTCATCTTTTAATGTCCTACTTGAATTTATAATATACGTATGTATCCATAAAGTCAATATAGTATTACTATTATATTAAACATGTTTGTTTAAGATTTGACAATAATAAAGCGGTTGTATTTTAAAGCATTTTTCCTTTATGAATAATTTTATTCGTAGAATACCAGCATGTGGGAATTAGTAATGCAGTGATGAATAATATAAACAAATATAACTTTTTGAATAATAGGATTACAGTAAATTCGATGCTGTAATGTGTTAATATTATGTACTTCATCTAAAGTAGAAATGCAAAAATATATAAATAAATAAACAACGATGAGTATAAATAAGTATATAAACTCTAGTATTTCCCTACTGTCACTTTCATGCTGATTGTAAGGATTGTAACGAATTGTCACACTATTTTATTATATAATTATTGCCGAACGCACGGCTAGCATAATTTTATTACTTTATAAAGAGCAAAAAGCAACAGATTTCCTGGCAAGATAATATTATAATTTGCTCTAAGTGTAAATAATTCAACTAAATTTAACAATTAATTTTTTGTTGTTCCTTGGTAACCATTAATTTAAGTGTATTTTATTAATTTTATACAAGTTTCACTTCACTGGTTTCGCGGTATTGGTCACTATTTGCATTATGCGGCAAGAAGTACATTAAAGTGTGGTGATTTATGACATAAAATTACGATTTTATATAATTAATTATTTCCTAGTTTAGTGGATTATTTAGTTTTTTTTTCTGGTGATCTCCACACGAGGAGATCACCAGAATTGCCGTGAATCCGGGACCGACGAAAATCAAAGGGACGACCTCAAAACAAACGAAGACCAAAAACAAAACACAGCTGCGCGAGGTGAAAAAAAAGTCCGCGGTGCAAAGTGTAGACAGTCGAGCGGCCTGGCCTTCTTGATACAAATGGCACGTTCGGAGTGTAGCACCCTATCCTGCCGACGACCAGTCCTGCTAGATTCCGAAGCGATAATTATAAAATTTGGTACTGCTGTTCCGCGGCCCGCTACGGCGAATTTATCTCTGAAACACGTGTACGCCGCTAAACGAATTTCGTGCGGGACCCGCTCCCATTTGTAAATGCGCCGAAAATGGCCAAAATTACGAGGGGCTGCGTCGGGACGAGAAATACCAAGCCCCGCGTGGAATTAATAAATTTTCGACCAAATGAATTGGAGTTGCATTGGATTTTCGCAACTCGACTCCCAGTCGGGACGCAGAAATTAAACAGAAACTATTTTGCTAATATTTATTTTTTCATAAATTTGCAGTGCACTTATTCACAGGTACTTACTTTGAGTTTACTATAAGGCATTAAAGTTGGATAATTAATAAAAGAAATAAATAAACGCATTTTATTGGAACTTGGATACTTGATTGTGGTAAACAAACACATTTTTTTTCTCAATAAGTATACCTACATCCATTTTTACCATCATATAGTTAACTCTACTATTATGTGAAGTTCTTGTGTTCCATTTCTTACATATCATTAGGGCCCGGATCTTTAATTAAATAAATATTTTCGTATTTAAATAAATATCTTGTTTTTTTGAGAAAAACAAACAAATTCTTCCAAATAATTCAATATTTTTCTAATACTCTTCGTTAAAAAAATTATGTTATAAATTTTACTATGTTTCAAAACAAGCTTCTTGGGATCCTTAATGAAGAAAACGAAGAAGAAAATAGAGATTTTGAAGTATTAAATGCTTTGTGCCCTTCAGACATTTCAAAATCATCTATCCTATCCTACATCATCAAGGATAATGAAATAAAGCAATAAATAAGTAAATATAACGGCTTCTAGATTTGTTTTTAAAACAGTTTGTCTTTATTAAATATATCAGCTCTTTCGAATATTGAATAAAAAAAAAATTAGATTTACAGATTTTCTAGCTACAATAAATCTCATATGTATGTGAAACAATTTTAAACTATTGAGAGATTAGTAATTTTATACTAACTATTGTAGAAGATATTTCAAATTTTTGTCGGAATTTTCGCAATATAGGTCGCAAATATTATTTTCAACCTACATTCTGAAGATTTTCAATTTAAAACCTTATATTCAAGTAGAAAATAAACATAAGAAAAGTCAAAAATGTATAATACATTTATTTTATTGGTACTATGAAAATGAATGGCTATTAAACCATTCAAAAACTCCTGCGTACTGCGTAGATAATTACTAAGGTAAATCTAAATCACATAATAAACGAGAAGCAGTAAATGGTAATGTGTTCAGAGCAATTTCACATTAGTAAACAATATTATTGTAGGAAATCCTTTACAGAATACTTATCAAAAATTTTCGTAATTAATGTACGTTTGAAAATATAGAGAAAGTCTAATTCATATACCGAGTTATGTTCACATTATAGGATATTCTATATGTATACTTCAATAGGATATTCGTCTGTAATACATTCATCTTCAGTCCTTATGTCTAAATGAAAAACAAATATAAATCAAGGCAAAACTTGATTTGGAAATCAAGGCAAAACTTAATTTGGAAATCAAGGCAAAACTTGAAACTTAACATGTGATTAAATTGAAGATAATTAAGAAAATTAATTAATAGTTTAAAGGTACACTTCTGATCAATTTACAACGTTATACATAAATAATCTACCTGTCTATATCACCTAGGAAATGCTACACAAACTTAAAAACGAAGAAACAACAAAAGAAGTTGTGTACATCGGTGCAGGTACAAAAAGAATCAATTGCCTTTAATATATTAGCTTCCTGGAATGTCAAACATTTTTGTTTTTGAAGCTTGTGTTTTGTTTAAAACATCAATAATTTTACAGAGATATTTTTTGTAGAATTTACACAGAACTCGACATATGAGTTAGGGTTTTTCAATTTAGTTTCGAAACAAAATTGGAGAAATCCTCCAAAAATTTGGAGGATTTCCTACAATATCTGTGTAAAATTATTGATGTTTTAAACAAAACACAAGCTACAAAAACACAAGTGTTTGACATTCTAGGAAGCTAATATATTAAAGGCAATTTGATATTCCTCTTGAAACCTAACGTTTGAAACATCAAACGTTAAGTATAACAATACTTAAAAGTATAATAGTACTTAAGTACAGTAGACACAATTTAACTAAAAAGATCAGTACAACATATTTTCTAAAGAGCTTATAAAGAATTATATTTTTTAGTCTTTGGGCTATAAATTAAGATTCCAAGAGATAAAATTTCACTGTTACTTAATATATGACACATTCACATTTTGCAAATTTAATTCTTCCTATCATTACTATGAACCTATGAATCTGCAGGGCACGAGCTTTTTTAAAATTAACATCCGTTGACTAATTAATTAGCATCGTAAATTGTGTTTCAAATAATAAGGATGAATTTTCAAATAAAAATATACGAATATTCAGGAATAGCATAGTTTTGTAAGCCAGTTGAAAATATAGAAAAAGCCTAACACACTGTCGAATTGTTATCACATGTCTTCATTTCTTCATGTGTTTTTATCATATGTCTTAACTCGTTCTTATGTTCGTTCAAGTGTGAAATACAGACACGAAAATTTAGTATTTCATTAACTTTATGCTAATTAAGGAAATTAATAGTTGAATGCTACAATTCTAAGCAAATTAAAAAACCAACAGGAAAATCCAGTTTTGCTAATTTTTGAAAATATAGAGACAATTGGCTCTATATTTTTTATACATTTTATTATGTTTTTATTTAATGACAGAATAACACCATAAATTTTGTGTAATAAATACAGTAGATAGAATTTAACTAAAAAATTAGTACAACGTATTTTCTAAAGAGCTTATATGAATTGATAGATATTTTTAGTATTTAGGATTTAAAATAATGTTTCGCTTTTCCAGCCATCATCAGGAATTTACAGGACACGAACCTTTTTCTAAAATTAACATCGCAACTAATTAGCATCGTAAATTATGCTGCTGAAGAACGATGAATAACGATAGTAACGATGAACTGTCACTAAGATATGTGAATTATTTTATATAGTAATTTAAGGTTTAGGTCCTCTTTTAGGATCTATAAAATAACACGAATAAATCTACAAAATAAATAAGAAAAATTAAATAGATAATCCTAATAACATAGCTGGAGTAGTTGAGTTTTTCTATGGTTTTCGATGATTGCTTTAAATCGTAGCATAAATTTTGCGCAGTGCAGTGATTACTATCAACAAACCTAGGAACCCTCTTTTAGGATCTATAAAATAACACGAATAAATCTAAAAAATAAATAAGAAAACTAGAATAGATAATCTAAATAACATAGACAGAAGAATTAAGTTTTTATATGGTTTTCGATGATTGCTTTAAATCGTAGCATATATTTTGTGCAGTTTAGTGGTTACTATCAATAAACCTCAACAAAAAAAAACGC
>JAWQRJ010000687.1:0-19031 GCA_033557515.1 Diorygopyx duplodentatus | reverse complement strand
AACTTATTTTAATAACAATAATGATACACGTACACAGAGTGAGTCTAACTGTCAAATAGACTAACATTGAGTTGGCTGTTTCAAAGCACTCTAGATTTGAAATTATTATTAACTACTTATACTGATTTAACTGATTTATCCCAATAATAAAGCATTTTAGGTATAGGATATTCTACAGAAAGTTAATATCACTTATTTAGAAGAATTCAAAAAAGTACAGAAATAATACTTTCATTTAAAAAAAATTACTTTTGCTAATTTTTCGTATTTAAATAAATATTTTGAACACCCTATAAAATATTAAAAAAAATTCAACACACTTTCCAATAAGTGTTTGAGGTTTCTTTAACGTGGCCAAATAAATTTCCTTTGTTTGCAGTACTTATTATTTTACACGTCATTTAAAAGAGCAATGTAACTGTCACTTTTTTTTGTTAAAACTGACATATCGCAGGAACTCTTAATATTCAGTATAGGGAATGTAACACAAAGTTGCTTTAAATTTTAACACATAATTCCAAAATGCATGGTGTTCCATTAGAAATAAGCAAGTTGAGTATCACTTCCGGTATAACCCGAAGTGATTAAAAGTTGAAAATATTTTAGTTAAGACTATCGTACCCAAAAACCAATAATCCCAAACTTTCAATGTTGTAATTTACCTGATTCTCCATATCATTCTAATGAACGCTCATCATGCCGGGCCCTGTATAAGAATCGAGAGAAGAACATATTTTGTGTTGCCATAACTCCAACGGTATAAAAATTCAAAACCACAATTATTAATAATAAGATAAGTATTTTGAACAAGTTAGTTTTTCACTCTCCAGGCAAAAGGGGGAAACTAGCTTTGTGCAGAGGTGTCCATACTAATTTCATGTTTTGGTATTACCTTCATGATGACAAAACTAAATGGTTTTAATTTCGTGGCATCGTAGCTTAAGTTTGTAAATTTACCTAAAAACATCAATTCTTGACGCCAATCTGTTGTTAAACAGATTTTGCAACTAGGAAATTTTAAGTGCCATAACGTAAAAAAAAATGAGAAGAAGTAAGAGACACGTGAAATAACAGATGGACTTCTTTAATTCCAGTTCTTCAATGTATTTCAAGTGTTCTCCTAAGACAGTGGTCTTCATGCTATGATGATTAACGCAATCCTTTAAATTATAAGCGCTTGTTATGGAACCCTTAACATTTCCAAGAAAGAATTTATTAAAAATCATTGGAAAATGTATGAATTAAACCTATATTGCATGTTTCACATACAAAGTTACATTTTTGGTGCATTGCTTACACGTTCTATGTGTTTCGGAATATAAAATAAGGTACACTATGTTATCAAACCCAATATTAGTAATAGGTGCCGATACTATTCGTCTCGAGGGCATAGTTTCGTATTTTAATAATTAGAGTTTGAGCTAAATATCTCCGATATGCCAAAAGATTTGCACAATTAGGATTTTGAGGTATTCGTAACCGACCATTCGTAACCGTTACATCAAATAAATAGGCAAAAATTGGCCAATACTATTTTCGTGGCTTTATTCGTGTTCTGTCTCTTTTATCGCCCCCCATTCCACTAGATTTAAACCCTATTCTCAATATTTTTTAGTTAATTTGAATTTTTCTAAACAAATAAATATAAGAAATGTAATTCATTTAAGTTTTTCTAAACAAATACAAATTTTAGGAAATATATTGAGATTTAAATAAAGCTTATTCTCAGTATTTTTTTAGCTAATTTGAATAGACGTCTTAAAATATAACTGCTCTTTCTCATTAAAATTCAACTTTAACATTTATAATGTGTTATTTAAATTAATTTTATAATTGAATTTATAATCATTAATTCTTTGGATTTAATGACGTTCCTGGAATTTTAGGAATTACTTTTAGGGAATTGGTTAAATTAATTTGTGAATTTGATTTTTTACAAAGGTATAACCAATTTTATCTTTCTAATACGTATGCTATTGCGACTTCAAAACTTGCTGGGTTTTTATTATAAATTGTTTCGCCAAAATCATTATATTGCATAAGTAGTCTTAAATATGTGTGTAATGCTGTCTTTTTGTATAGATTAAATTTAAGTAATCTCATCTGTTCTTCAACATTATCAAGTTTTATTTTAGTTAGTAACAAATTAAGTGAATCAAGTATTCTGTTACCTAATGTGTCAGAATTTTCATCTTTAGCGGGTGTTACTTGCGTTAAACCTGTCAGAAGACAGTCTTCAGATCTTTGGTCTTACTAATTTAAATTGAATCATGCTTTAATATCATGCCATGTTCTTAACTCTCGTGAGGCGCTGCTGATCTGCTGATTTCTTTAATAAATTTGCCTTTTACGATTTTTAGTACAAATGAGATTAGATCTGCTAAATTTTGAGCATTGTAATAAATTTTTATGAACTCTTCCACAGCTTCTATAAACGGTAGTAAAACAACTGGATTTCCGTCAAATTTAGGAATTGCATTAACCTTAGTAGGTGAAATTGATGTTCTGGTATATGGATGCGGCATTTTCATATTTTGACTCAAATTTAAATTGTCAAAAATTGTAGTTAAGTCCTTAATGATTGTGGAAATATTAAAATAACTTACAACTTAAGTGTGCTGAATAAAATCAATAAGGTGATTTTCATGGAATTGGTGTTCTTTTCTTGTTGGCTTGTTTCTGGTTACTTATTGCTTCTTGTTGCTTGCTGGTTGCGGAGATGATCAATTTGAGGTTGCTCCTGGGACCACGGGATGAGTGCTTATAAGAAATTTTACCCACGGCTCGGTTGACTCTGGGAAATGTTGATCCACTGGTCGGATACCTTGACAGTATCAATGTGAGGTGTGCTGCCCTAGGTATACTTCTTCCGGCTCAATCTATCAGTTCGAGTCCTTTCGCGTTGTCCACTAATAAACTTTTAATAATAATCTGTAATAATAAATCTGTGTCGTTACATAAATCAATCCTACTGACTGCGCCAGTTACAATTCACAGCGGAGTGGTGGTGTTTTTAAAAATCAATTTAATACTCTTTAAAATGGTTGTAGCGTATTTATTTGTTCTAGGAACGGTTGTAACAGATTGAGTGCGGGCGATAATATACGTTCCGATAGTACAGACAATGCCTCTTATATACTAAATCTTATCTTGCGCGAATTACGTCACGCTGCATCAGCGTTCCTTGAGATGAGTCATACGTGGTGACACATAACATTTTTTCTGCAATATTTCGAAACCTTATTGCTTCTTGTACAGGCAAAAAACTACAGCCAGAGCAATTAATTTAGCATTGATCCACCATAAAAAATATAAGTACTTACAGTTAAGTTTACAATTTAGAAAGGTGAGGTCAAAGCTGGCAGCTATCATTTCGGGCGATTACATCAGAACTAACAAGACTTTGCCCAAATAGGGTAAAATAATAAATTAAAACAAGACACCGGTACCGAGCATCTTAATTAATAAAGCAAGTTAACGAAGTTTTCTACTTGGTTTCTGTTTATTTAAAAAATAATGAAAGACAAAATATAAAAAACTACGGAAGTATCCCTGTCCTTTATTCTGAATGACGCGAAGGCGATGGACAATACACCATTTTATTGCATACTAAATCTGAATATGCTGTTTACGGAGATCGTTTCTGTTTCGTAACTTTTCATTTACAGCATAATAATTCTTTATAACTTCGTTATGCTGTCAATACTGCTTTACAATATACATATATTCACTATCTAAGAATACAACTCAACTTCGAAATTTACATTTGGAATTTACTTTATAACTTAAACTACATGGAATTTTTGTAAAATTAGCTCATACACACATTGACAAACTTATATCTCAATAGGAGAAATCCACGAATATCACCGTCTGGTTTCAAAAAGATGGAGCACAAAGATGGAGTACAAAAGTAAGCCACAAGATATGGACCCCACCATTAGGTCCGTTATGCTTAAGTAACGTCAGGCAATATTTTTACTTAAAATATAACGTCACCGATCGGTGACGTCATATTCCATTTGGTGAATAATATCCATCTCTATTTGAATTGTTTTAGTTTTTTATTACAATTTAACAGTAGACTATTTCACTCCTATCCATTTAGAAATAAATTGTAAAAACTCACAGCTATGAAAGTAATATCTATTCATCAAGGAACCTAATAGTATCCCGAACAATTTGTGGCATTTCTAACTTATCCCGGTAATCCGGCCGTAAGGATTTCAATTTGCGCTACAATCTCGAGAAACGACCTACGAAATATTGCCCCGGTGCAGGGTCGATATTTATCTCTCGGGGATATTACGACGTTGAATTTTCATCAAGTCCCTGACCGTCGCGCCGCTTTCACCACTTGATCTATTCGGTCCAAGTTGGCAGGGGTTCTAAACGTTCAATCGACGCCGGCGGTGATCTTTAAAATGCTGCAAGTTATTTATGTTGTCATCCCCATTTGCATTGAATTTTTCTTACTTTTATCGAATTATCTAAACTTTTGAAGTTTAGGGATACTTTACCAGAGTTACCGAGTGAAGTTCTTAAACATCTTTTGGGCATCAAACTTACTTTCTAAACTAGACTCAATACGAACTGTTACGGCTACTCTGCCAAATGTATCCCCCAGGATTAAATCGGTGAACATAATCTGGTACAATGTGCGACGCGCATTATTGTCTGATAATGAGTATCGAAATTAATCCTGCAGGCTATTTCATGCCGTTTATGTGATAACTGGAGGATATTTGATATATTTCATGTAGCCAAACTAAAATACCAACCAACGAAAGGTTAAATTTCATTCGGGTGAAATAGGAAATTGGAATATTCAATTTCCAGCTGTTTTTATTTACGATCGGTTTAGCTGAAATATTTCGACGTGATAGCACCAGCAAAACAAAAATGGAATCGTCCGTTGCATATTACTGTCGTTAACACAATTTTATCCCGTTTCCGACCAAATGGTTATAAATAGGTGACTTGCACAGATTTTTGATTCATTAATAATAATCATTATTGGCGAAGTTTGAATTTCTTATATCATTTCACATATCACCAATATATAGGCTTCACCTTTTCTTGGACAGTATAGTATCGCCGTTAAACGTTTTGGCCCCTGACTTTAATATGCTGGAATTATTGCTGAACAGTAAATCCGAATATTAAAAACATTATTGTATAGTTTACTCTAATGTGCTTTTGTATATTTTATGTTTATATTTATATAATTGAACGAAATTTACGTCATCGATTTATCGAATGGCGTTTAGTTGCTTTGTTTATAAACTAAAAAAAAAAGATTTTTAATAATTTTTCGTTCTAGACCAATACAAAATTAACCCCACCAGGAAGTTATAACAACAGCAAGCTAACAACGACTCGATTATTAATGATGAACATTTTGTTTTAATATTCATGGTCATACCATTATTTTCACCGAAAACAATAAGCCCGTGTCACAAATAACCGCCAGAAGTTGTATGAAGTGGGCATTCTGATTTTGGCAGGATTTGTTAAATAAAGTGTACGAGTGATTAATTGAACAAAACTGCCATAATTCAAAATAGGTGATTTTCCGTTACACCTCATAGTTGATATTGAAATACAGATTTTTTTAGATTTTTCTTTAAAAACCTAATCTGAAATCTTATCTACTCTTTCAAAGTGCAGAAAAGTTGTGAAAATGGTTCAATTTAATAACTTATATTGTTAAACATTTCAGTTAAATATGGAAAACCATTGATTATATATTGTAACAGATGTGAATATGTCAAATGTAAGATTACATTTGCGTAAAGCAATTTTTGAAAAACGATACGAAAGTAACCAACTTTCATTTGTAAAAATTTCAAATTGTTTACGACAAAAGTAAAGAAAGGAAGATGTATATACTTAACCGTTTGCGATTCACGAAACACTTTGAAAAATAGTTTTCAAGAGTTAAATACAGTTTATTAAGATTAAAATATACAAGTCTACTGCTTATTTCACTTTTTCTTCTTTTGGCCTTCTTTAATCACTTCGTTTTAATAAGCAACTAATATAATTGCATTCAGAGATTTATAAAAGTATTTTTTTGGAGTTTGATTATTAACTCTGGGGTTTTTGTCTTACGACGTGAGCTAGTGAGATCCAGAGAGTCATCCAAGGACTGGTAATATCTCCCCCAATGTCTTCTTTAGTATCCACAATTTTAACTGGGTGGATTTGGAATTCTCGATTTTGCATAATTTTTGATCTTGTCTTCATTATTTCTGGATTCCATTTAACTTTACATTTATCTCATGTTTGTATCAGATGAGTACCATTCATTTTTCTACCTTTCTTTTTGTGATCGCAGATTAAAGTTATTCTTTGTTCTCTTGGTGCCATTGAAATCCATTCGTCCTTCGTGATTTTCTTCATTTTAGACGTATTGTCATTCTTAACTTCATGAGTACAACTTTCTTCTTCATATTAATGTTTTAATCAATTTATATTTACATGGTGTACTATGTTTCACATCTTCACTGTTGTCTTCACATATAAATATATTCTCTTTTTCAGATCATTTACAGCACGGTAATGATTGGATATTTTCAAAGTTTTGGTTAAATTTTGTACATATTTAGGAATCGGGATTATTTGTTAAAATTGGAAAGTTTCAAGTAGACATAATGGAATTTCTATTATAAAATTGAGTTTATTCCATTTTCTCTATGTGTTTATGATTAGAGCCTTTTCTTCATTAACATTTAGTTACATTTAGTGGTAATTTTTCATTATTGCTTATTTCTTGTGTTTTTTAAATTCTATTAGGAGAATTTCTACATCAAGCATTGTTGAGTGATATGTTTGTAATTTTGCAAAAGTTTTCAAATGTATCTTCTAGATTTTTATAGAATTTCATGCATGTCATATTGGGTTATAATTGTCCATGACGAAACTTAATTTTCTGCCATTCCTTGATAAATCGGAAATAATAATTCCCCCAATTTTGTTAATTTGATGTCTGCGGTTGGTCCGCAGATAAACTGGGTCCCGTATTCCATATTTTGTTTCTACTTCCACAGAGTTATCATCATTTATCATTATGATTTTATATGGTACAAAGGTTTTGTTAATATATTACTCTTTATTGCATTTTTCACATAAACCTTTTCTCCAATTTTCAAGTCACTTTCTTTTACTTTCTTTCGCTGTTTCTTGTATATGTTATTTGCTTTATATATTGCTGCTAGTGGTGTAACATTTGTAGCTGATTATACTACCTCTGTCCGAAAATAGTTGCTACAGTTTAATATGACGTTCAGATTATTGGAAATAGGCAACTTAATTAACTTCTCTTGACATAGTTATCAGGTGTTTTATGAATCTAAGTGTGTCATGGCCAAACTTCGATTAAACTCGTTGCGCTTTTGTTTTACGCTGCTGTTTCAAAACGTCAAATTCTGACATATTAATCATTTAACCGCTGTAACATAACCAAAACTTCAAAATGCCAAGAAAACAGCCAAGTGGTACAAAAAAGTGTGGAGAATTTAGTAATT
Source organism: Diorygopyx duplodentatus (assembly GCA_033557515.1). Classification (NCBI taxonomy): domain Eukaryota; kingdom Metazoa; phylum Arthropoda; class Insecta; order Coleoptera; family Scarabaeidae; genus Diorygopyx; species Diorygopyx duplodentatus. The sequence goes on along the minus strand of JAWQRJ010000687.1, from coordinate 11,502 downwards.
AATGATGATTGCAAGCGAGTCTGCCAGCACTTGGAAGTCTTCCTGTTCTGGTTCCACAATTTCAAAATTATGGAAACAAACTAATGTGACCGTAAGCCAAAAGAGTATCGTCAACAGAATCAAAACATTTCCACAATTCCCCTCTTCAAAACAAGCACATTAAGATCGTTGGCACATGAATCTAAAATTCCGAAAAATACATTACACGACAGATTGAAATCGACTGGTGTGGATCACTCACACGACTTTCCGTCTTCTAACTCTTGTTTTGTTGTAACTCATAAACGGGTTTGTGTAGAATTATGATTTATATACCGAAAGACAGATACAAATTGGGAAACTTTAGATAACGTTTTTTTGTCATTTTAATTAGCTATGGAATCTGCATTGTTACAACTACAACACATAAGTAAAATGAAGTTAAGACGAAGTTCGACTTTACTGACTTGTATAAAATGTGACGAAAACGCCGTTAAAACAGCCCAGGAATTTTTGCAGAATAATGTTTAAAATGCCTTAATGTCCTCGAATTAAAAAAAATTTGTTCGGTAATTCTTCGTTTTCTTACTTTTTGCGAAATGTAGCAACTATTTCCGGACAAAAATCGAAGTGAAATGTGGCAACTATTTTCGGACATAGGAAGTATGTAGTAACAGCTTTATTTCTGATTAATTTAATAATAAAATTATACTTTATTTTATTTCTGATTAATTCTGGTATTCCTTCTTGTTCTTCAATACATCTTAAATGCCCCAATTTGTTTGTAAATGTTTAAGTGTTTTTCCAATCCTTTGTGATTTGTAACACCTTTCCGGTATTGTATTATAACTCCAATTGTTTTTAAGCTCTTCTATGACTTTTGTTCTTCTTGCACATCTTATTATTTTTGGACCTTTATCTGTCATTGGTTCTGAATATACTTTACAACATAATTGATATAATTCCTCTTCTTTTGTATACAAATAGATCGTTTGATTTTCTCCTGCATAATTTTGTATTCATTGAAAATCTCTTTTCCTTGATTTCCTTTGGAATTTTAAATTCATATATCAACTTTTCACTTATTTGTTTAAATCTTACTTCTATCTAAATATGTATTCCTGTTTTGAGATAAATTGTTTTTTTTTATTATCCAAGATTGTATGTTTACTTTAAACATTTCTTGATGGGTCATTCGTTGCGGTTGAATCTGTTGTTTCATCTCCATTATTTAGTTTTCCTGGGGTGCTTATTCCTTTTCTATTTCCTTCAGTATTCATGAATTTCTTCATTTCTTGTTGAGTGTTTTCATTATCGTTATTTAATTCTTTCCATAATAATTCTGCTACCTCGTCTGATATAGTTAATGAATGTCACTGTTTGTTAGTTCTGTACCTATCTATAGCTTACTTTAGCATGCAAGTGAATAAGATTGTCAAAAGTTACTACAAATTGGATTTAGAACATTATGTGAAAATATAGTACGTAATCTTAATGTACGTCAGAGTAGCTGCATATTTATGTCTTCGTCCGTTTTAATAATAATGGCTATGGGATTTGGTATTACATCGATAATTTTTATTAAATATTACATAAATTACTTAAAGTAATTAACGTACTAGTAATTAACTTTGGTGCAAAAGTACCCACGAGTTATTTCAATAAACTGACTTAACCCAACCCAAACATAGTCAAATGTTTTATTTCATTCCATATAACACATAAAATTATAAAAGCATATTGCAAAAGTGTACATACATCTATCGTCGAAGATAACTGTTAACTTATTTCATATTATTATTGTTACCTGGTAGTATATATATATATATATATATTTTCACTTTTTGTTTATAGCGATTCTTATTTACTGTTTTAAAGTTTATGTATATTTTTTATACCCTTAATGGTGTTTTATACCCTGGTGTTGATTTTTATGCCCTTAGTGTAGAACATTGAAAGTTTGGGATTATTAGTTTTTGGGTACGGCAGTCATTTTCAACTTTTGATCACTTCCGGTTATACCGGAAGTGGCAGTCAACTTGCTTATTGCTAACGGTATACATTCCCTATACTGAATATTAACAGTTCCTGAGATATGTGAGTTTTAACAAAAAAGGTGACAGTTACATTCCTCTTTTGAATGACGTGTAAAACAATAAGTACTGCAAATAAAAGAAATTTATTTGGTCACGTTAAAGAGCAGATCAAACGGCCATTGTCCTATGGGGAGGAGCACCATCCATTTGCTAAAACGCACTGTGAATCTCTTCTTCTGGAAGATGTTGCAGTGCTTCTCCCACAACATTTCTCAATATGTCTACATACCCCTTCGAATTTAAGTTTTGATCATAAAAAATACACAACATTTTTCCGTTTTTGTGACACAAAATACATTAAAACTCCAAGAATCTTGGAAATTGCGTTCTCGAACAACTCTCGGATTTTCTGAAGTCCAAAAATGACTATTATGCCTGTTATAAAGGCCATTTTCTAAAAAAAAAATTGCTGCATCAGTCCATATCACAACCATTCGCAAAATTCAACACGAGTTGATAAATCTTCATCCTTCAAATTTTATACTTGATGATATTTGAATGGTTTCCATTTGTGTTTTACTAAAATTCTATGTACTGTTCGGGTTGAAAGTCTAAGAGCAATTTCGGCATCAGTAAGTGAATTATTGCGATATGCAGTAAAGTATGCCAAGACCAAAATTTCTGTATCCTCGTCATCATATCAAGTAATGGCTTATTTTTTGAAACTTTTGGCAAAAAGGATATCTTTTTCAGAATATACACGACACGTTCTTTCGATTATTCTGTTACATTCTCCTGAAATGATTAGTAAATTTAAGAAATCTTCATTAGAGAATCCTAATCGCGACATTTTACAACAAAAACTAACTTATTATAATAACAATAATGACACACGTACGCAGACTGAATCTAACTGTCAAATAGACTAACATTGAGTTGGCTGTTTCAAAGCACTCTAGATTTGAAATTATTAATAACTACTTATACGGATACATTTTCTTTAAACTGATTTATCCCAGGAACAAAGCATTTTAGGTATAGGATATTCTACAGAAAGTTAATATCTTTTGTTTAGAAGAATTCAAAGATGTATAGAAATAACAACGTTTTCATTTAAAAAAACATGGCTTGCTATTTTTTTAACGTCCAACGTTTTTTTAAATACATATTTAAAAAAATTCAACAAACTTTCCAATAAAGGTTTGCCATCATTTTAACGGTTGCAGTACTTATTGTTTTACACGTCATTTAAAAGAGCAATGTAACTGTCACTTTTTTTGTTAAAACTAACATATCTCAGGAACTGTTAATATTCAGTATAGGGAATGTAACACAAAGTTGTTTTAAATTTTGACACAGAATTCAAAAATGCAATCAAATACAGGGTGTTCCATTAGAAATAAGCAAGTTGAGTACCACTTCCGGTTTAACCGGAAATAATCAAAAGTTGAAAATATTTGAAGGGTTAGATATTGGGTTAGGATTTGCGGTTTGGAGACGGGTTATGGTTGTTTGGATGTTTTGGGGAGCTTAGTTGTTATGTGTTAGGGTTTTGCTGAGGTGATGGAGCTCATTTTCCAATGAGGTAGGGTATTTTACCGTTGAGAAAACGGGATACTACATGCGTAATCAAAGTTATGATTGTTCTATTCCTTGCTCATGAGGCGATGCTAACAAAGATATTTTACTAAGGAGAAACGTATTTCTCTCTGATTTTCAGTACGTCTTATTTTTCATTTGTGAGTGTCTGGAGTAAATTTGTTATATTAAATTTATTTAAACTGTCATTTCAACAACTATATCTCCTGATAATATATGATTATTTGTACAAAAAACTTCTTCACTTAAAAAAACAATACTCGAAAAAAATGGTGGTCATTATTTCATACTCTCTCCTTTTTTGTTTCAGATTCTTCCCTTTCCTTCATGAAACGTCGCCGGTAAACCGTCACCGTCTCAAGATACCAGCGCCGCGCGATGAGTCGCTACGCTCACGGTCACCACAACCACAGCCAGAGTCTGGTCCACAGGGGCCGGCCGGTGTCGGCACACGAAGAGGCGTTGGCCAACAACAGCTTCGAGCACTTCCTCACCGCGCCCACGCTCAAAACGATCTTCGGCACGTACCGCAACATCTGCGACCACCTGCACCTGAAGCCCAACTGCATACCGTACTTCTACCCGAAGCTGAAGGCGCACGTCAACTCGTGGAAGGCCAAGCCGCTGTGGAAGAAGTTCGATGCCAGGGCGAACCAGAAGTGCTACAACAGGGGCAAGGCATGTCCGAACACGAGGGTGTTGATAATCGGGGCCGGGCCGTGCGGCCTCAGGGCGGCCATCGAGGCCCAACTGTTGGGCGCGAAAGTGGTAAGTTTTGGAAAAATTCTTAAAACTGGTGGACACCACCGTGCCAAGGAGAAGAAGTATTCATACAAGTCGATCAACGGATATTTGCTCACGTGCCATAGCTGATTATAGTTCATACATTAGACGTTTGTAGAGACGCATTTCAAAGTCTTCAGCAAGAATGTTATAACAAGTGCCAACACTTAAAGTGAATTGTTATTGAAAGTCTTCTGATGAAAATTGTCTGTTTGCCATGAACAATGTTCATTATGTTCATGACGATTTTACTTTGCAATATTCTGGACACAACATTCCAAGCAGATTCCTATACTGCCTTGGTCCCATCAGTTTCCTTCATTCCAACAAGGTGTCCGAACCAATTTAACTGTTTTTCGTCGATCTTATTCAGTATCTTTGTAAAAAAGATAAAAGGTTTTGAAACATTTAAATGCTTCCCTCCTATATTGATTTCCATTTTTCCTATTTTCGGGAGATTATCATCTTTTCTGACTTGCTTTTATTAATTCTCATACCAAATTCACTAATTGTTTTATCCCAAATATCTACTGCTTCTTCAACTTCTGCAAGTTTTTTCTATTTCTATTAGTATTTAACAATTATTGGTTTTAGATTTCTGACTCCAACTCTAAATCCTTACTGATTTATTTATCAGAGGACTTCGTTTCCTTCTTGTCTTATACCTGTGAAGGTGAGGCAGTCCGTAATTTTTTTTATGATTGTTTGGGTTTTTGCGAACATGGGGCCGGAGGTCTTTTTGAACCTCCCTTAATTGCAATAGCTTAAACAATTTTTTTTAAAATAATTCGCCCTCTAGCGTATCGTTGCGGTGAGGCAGACGCGTTCCTTGTCTGGCTGCTTTACAAGTCAGGCTATCCTTGTTCAACTTATGGAAAGCCCGATTCAAGAGCAGCCGTGGTCAACCCTGTATACAAGATAAATCACTCCAAGTCTCCAAACAAACAATATTTGACATTTGTTGAGATTTGGCAACTAAAATACATCTAATATACATTTTAGAATCCGTAGCCACCCGGGACTAAAGAACAAAATCTTTTATGAAAAAGATGATGCTTTGTGTTTATTGTGTCCTTCAGTTACGAAATCACAATTTTGAAACTTCTTTTCAATTGACAATTTGAACAATTGACTATTAGCACTTTTGATCATTAGAATAAGAGGGTCGGTGACGTCAGTTCAAGTCACCAATTTCCCTTAAAACAACTGAACAACGAACGTTTCAAACGGATCAAGCAAACAAGCAGCATACTATTAATTACGATAGCAAATAAAAGCAGCGATTTTGACGCTGTTTTACAACATCGTCAATTTCGCTATAAATTTGATACAAACTGTCAATAAATGCCAAAAAAATGTAATGGTAATGTTTGTAATGGTTGGCAAGGGAATAGAACTGATGCACGAAATCATTAAAAAATCATGGAAAGAAGAAATCATTTTAGCATATTGTGATATGGAGGAGCCATCTTGCCAATATTTAAGAAAGGTGACAAGAAAAGATACAATGATTACACAGGAATTACATTACTTTATACAGCTTTAAAAAAATATGAAAGGATATTAGAAATGACATAGAAGAGACTGTGAACCGCGTGAAAAACTATAAAAGTGGTGGCTGGCTAGAATATAAATAGAAGTGATAAAAGACGAAGGGGAAGGAACTAGTAGAGAAAATTTGGAAGCTAATTAAACAAATCTGGGCAAAAAAGGAAATGCCTGAAGAATGGGCAACGGTAAAAAATATTTTACATTAATTATCTAGAGATTCTAGAGTAATAGCGCCATCTAGGCGGCTTCGGTGGCGAAATTTAGAACTACACTCTTACAAAAACGTACTGGTTAAATAAAATGTGTTCTGTTTTTTTTAAATTAAACAGGGTATATTAATGTATATTTCTGAATTCTCCGTCGAATTTCTGATGGATTTTATTAACATATATTTGCCCAAAGTCGCACCGTTTAGAGAAGGTCAGGGGGTTAAGTGAGAGAAAGTCGAGCGAGTGAGCCACACCAGTTGATTTTACATAATACTTGATAATATTTAAGAGACAAACAGAAAATGAGCAATTTATTGTTGACGTTTGTTAACAATTTTGGACATTGTATTACAGTTATGACAAATTATATAGTGAAATATAAAACAATCTGAAATGTTGCTTATGAAATTTGAAGAGTCTAGTGAAAGATTAATTAGATTCAATCCATTTCTATACTAAAGAAGATGCTTCGTAATTATGCTTTGTATTTATTTGCCCATATAAATTGCATAAAACGAGATTTGCCATAAAATAAAATAAGAAGTTTTAAGTTTTAAATTAAGAAAATAAGTTTTATTTCTCATATATAAATGTCTTTAAAACAGCGTGTGTTTTAATATTTTGTGTTCTATTAAACGAGCTAATCGTAAAATAGATCTAATACTATTAAACGAGCTAATCTTGTTTATTAATTTATTTGTCCGAACCGAGAAACCGATTGAGATTTGTCTCAACGTTAAACGAGATAATTTTATATCACTTTTGAAAGTAGGAAATTTTACACGATAGTTTGACTGTTGATCGCGCAATGGCGCGCCAGCAGTATTATAATACGAAAAGGGACTAAAAATATTTTCTATTACGAAAATATGACAATTATGATTTCAGACTGTAACTTTAATAGTTTGATGTGCAATTTTCTCCAAAATTCACATTTGATTCTATTCTATTCCACTCTATCCATACTCTATCAAGTTGGAAGCTTCATATGTTATATGGTAACGGTAATGTAGGTAACGGTAATGTAGGGGTCTTAACTAAAAACCTCAGTAAGGACATCAAAATACTGAAAACGTCACTTGATGCAATCTACTATATTCGCATTAATAAATAATGTTTGCAGCTCCTTGATTTTCTAGCAGAGCCGACATTTTAAATGAACAGAATAATATTCCTATATCAGTAAAATTGTCGACATTTCTCATTAGTAACTGAGGATAAATCCTATATTTTACAAAAGTCATTCGAAGTTAATTTAAAAGGTTAACTTAAAAAGGACCGACCAAATCCTGAAATCATTTCAGAGTAAAAATCCTGTATGAAGATGTTTGAAGTTTGGGAGGTTTACTGAAAGGGAGTGAATAAAAATGCCGATATAACCATAACAGTGGCTGTAAGAACGGGTAGAAGGAATATATTACGAACTAAATCGGAATTAACAAAGACGGTAGATTACGGAATTGGTTAAAGTAAACTATCATTAACTATTATTCTTGCGTAGAACCAAAAAGTCTTAAGCAAACTTAGGTTCCCCATTCAGTTTGCAATAGTTGCGTTTCTATGTTGTCTTCATGGTCTAAAATGTATACCTTCTTCTTCTTTTACGCCGATGATTTGGGGAGAACCTCCATCTCACGAGGATTGTTTGAATTTAGTGTAAAAAATAATCCAGATCCTCAAAATATCCCTGTTTTGGTGGACAACTGGACAAAGAAAATATGGTTGGTCACCTAAGAAAGATTTCATACCTAGATCATTAAATGTTGTCCATCCTCTTTTAGTCCCTCCTTCTTAAGTCTTATTGCCCCTCTGTTGAAATTGTTTCAAGTATGTAGCAAAAACGAAAAAAAAACAAATTTCCCGGAATAACTGATGCAAAGATCAAGAAAGGTATCTTCGCCGATCCTAATATCAGACAACTAATAAAGGACATACATAAATTTTGACAAAAATAATGATCCCCAGGTGGAAAATGCTTGGGTAGGATTCGAAAGCGTTGTTGGTGGATTTCGAGGAAATAAAGAAAGCATCCAAATAATAAAAAGCATCCAAACCTCTAAAATATTGTACAAAATATGTTGAATAGTTACAAAAATTTAAGATGCAATATGAGTTTAAAAGTGCACTTTTTAAACAGTCATTTGGATTATTTTCCAGTTGAGACGACTACAACGCATTTCACAAACGAAGAAGGGAAAAACGTAGTTTATCGCTTAGAAAATGAATTTTAAACCTAAGGGCCAAAATACTATGCAATACGGTTTTCTGAAATGAAAAAAAAAATTGGTTTCCTTAAAAACACAAAATTGACTAAAATGGTCATTTGTCGACCATTTAACTAAAATTAAAATTACTCGAAAATCTGACGTGTTGGGGAATATCAGATTCGTTTTCAGCGTGAAGAAATCTAAAGATACACCCCCTGACTTTTCTGTAAGTGACCCTTGTGGGACTGTTATTATAATGTAAAGGTTATTACTCTAACATCAAGTTATTGAACCATCGCATATTGCAATTCGGAAATATTAACGCTCTGATCAAAGTCCGTGTGCAAAACAAGTGCCGTTCAATCAATATTCTTTATGTAATCGCAAAATTCAATTAGTAATGTTATGTTACTGTTTTACAACTGCTGTGATTGTTTTCGGTATCAAATTCCTATAAAAAGAGAACTGTTGTTCGAATAAAACCAGTATTAGACCTCTATTTGGTTCTCATTCTTTCAAAAGTCTGGTTTGTCCGGAGTTCGATCAAATATCAAGAAGAAAGTGAAACGTAGCCATAATTCCTTAATGGCGTCAAATTTCTAGCTCTATTGAGAAAGAAAGTATTAGGAAAGAAAAAAAAACATATTAGAGCCGCTTTTTTTGTTTCATTGGCAAAAATGTTAGCGAAGTTTCAAACCAGAAAATGCAATTTCAACTAGTCTCATTGACCTTCCCATTATTGTAGGTGGTTTGTCTGAAGAAAAAGTTGATTTTGCGAAAAAAATAGGGGACATCTGTCAGCTGCTTTAAATTTGTAAATTAATCTTTTCAAACGTGGTTCAAACGCTTTGAAAAGTGTAACTGGGGTAACCAGATGTTTGAAATATCTTGAATTTGACATTGTTTTTAATTTTGACGTTTTACCAAACGGCTATTCCTTTTTTGGGTTAGGAAACGTACAATTTCCAAACAAGCAGTAGCAAAATTATGCAGTTTTCATCGTGTTAGATTTTGAAAATACTGAATTTTGGTATTCGGTCATTCAGAGTAAGTAATTTTCTTGTAAAACTCGATTTTCATCAAACTTTTATTTTCAAAAAAAAAGACGAAACCCTCATTTTAAATAATTTTATTTTTATCCGATCTATTCTCTCCAAAAAATGTTCACTGAGATACTTTGTATATGTATGATTATTGGATGTTGTCACATCAGACAGAATATTAGACTTTATCTAAATGATGACTTTTGAGATTAAATCCATTTTGAACTAGCCCTAAGTGAGTAAAAGTATTTTGAACTGAGCAGTCTATCTTTTCAGAAGTTTTCAGGGGCACTTTACATCAACATAATTATTCATAGCCACTACCAACTTATGATTGATTATCCTCTATTATATTTCAGGTAGTAGTAGAAAAACGTGATCGCATGACAAGGAACAACGTGCTCCACCTGTGGCCTTTTGTAATTGAAGACTTGAGAGCACTGGGTGCGAAGAAATTCTTTGGAAAGTTCTGTGCCGGTGCAATCGACCACATAAGCATTAGGCAACTCCAATGCATTTTGCTGAAAGTGGCTTTACTGCTTGGAGTCGAAATTCATACGGAAGTTAGCTTCGAACGGCTGATTGAACCAAATCCAAGCGAGAGTAAGAAAATCATTTATGATCAAGAAACTTGCATCTAGAAGACATTGAAATAAAAAACAATACTCATTTGATTTTGAAATGAATTTCAAGCTCTTCTAAATGAACAAAAAATATTTAAACAAAATGCCTTATACTAAATTCTTAATATTTTTATTTAGAAACTGGATGGCGAGCAGAATTCAAACCAACTAACCACCCGGTTAGTCAGTTTGAGTTTGATGTCATAATCGGTGCAGACGGGAAAAGGAACACTTTACAAGGCTTCAAGCGAAAAGAGTTCAGAGGAAAACTAGCCATTGCGATTACTGCTAACTTTATAAACAAACGTACTGAGGCGGAAGCTAGGGTCGAAGAGATAAGCGGCGTAGCGTTCATTTTCAACCAAAAATTCTTCAAAGATCTCTACATTGACACGGGTATAGATTTAGAGAACATCGTGTATTATAAGGACGACACGCATTACTTCGTCATGACTGCCAAGAAACCGAGTCTGATCGATAAGGGGGTGATCAGGCAGGATTTATCGGACACGGCAAAATTATTGGCCCCCGAGAATGTTGACCGAGACGAACTGATGAACTATGCTAGAGAAGCGGCGGAGTTTAGCACAAATTATCAAATGCTCGAGCTGGAATTCGCCGTCAACCATTACGGACAACCCGACGTCGCTATGTTCGATTTCACGTCCATGTACGCGGCAGAAAACGCTTCTAGGATTACCGACAGGCACGGCTATAGGTTATTGTCGATTTTGGTTGGTGATAGTTTACTTGAGGTAAGTAGACAAAAATCATATTCAATTAATTGTATTTAACATCCAATGTCATTAAAACACATTTTTGAAATTTTTGGTTGCTACCATTTTTTCAGTGAGAACATCTTTAATGTAATTTCAACTTTCTTCTCTATTTAAGGAAATTTTTAAAACCTATTAAATAAATCATTTGGATAACTTCTAAATTTGCTCTTTATCATCTGATTCAATTAGATTACTTAATATACCTATAGATAATAAACTTAATACTACTAGTAATACTTTTGGGCAAAATCATCACTTAACAACCGTAGATTTTCCCGAATAATTTTTAATTTAAAATTACCAATTATTTCTTTTGATTTTCCTTGAAGTTTATTCACAGCTTCAACAGCAGCACTTTCTGATTCTCCTGATACATTTAATTTTATGCTATGGATTTTTCTCCTTTTTTTTTTGATTTCTTAAACCAAGAACTAGATGCCACAAAATTTGTGCTTTTTCGGTATTGAAAGTAATTCACAATGTGTAGCTTAAGATTAAAATAATTCAAATAGTAGGTAGAGTAGGCTTTAAAAAAAAAGACAGTCTTTGATTGATGCGAACTGACATTCGCGGTGCGGTCATTTTAAAAAATTATTAATGACATTCCTCAATAATATTAATTTGTGACAATTTATTGTATTCACAATGGTTTTCACCGTAATCCAAAAAGCATTCATGTTAGAAGCGTATTTT
>JAWQRJ010000686.1:0-19051 GCA_033557515.1 Diorygopyx duplodentatus | reverse complement strand
ACTATATTTGCTCGTATGCACAGCGGCCCTTTCATAACAGCTCATGCGGGGACGATTATGGACTTATTTGCAGTAGTTTTGAAACTAGTCATAACGATAACTAGTCCGATTGCTTGCATAATTTACTTTAGTAAATCGTTGTTGGTTGATATTAAAAAAAATTGAGTACGTTTTAGGAAAAGCAATATTGAACAATAAAGTAAATATCAATGTAAAAAGTAACTACGCAAACTCTCTTTTATAAAATAAATGAGACTTTCATCGAATTTGAAAACGTTCAATATTGCAATATTAAACTATTGCAATTGCATTGACAACGAGAACTATATTTAGTATTACTTCTACACCTGCCAGAAAGCTGCTAGAAAGATTAGAAATACGAAAGTAAGCAAACGTTTGGCAATTGAAATTTTGCGCAGCAGTAACAAAATAATTCATTTAGTAATGTTTCCTAGCAATTCCATCGACTACAGAATGAAACCAAGTTAACTACTACTGACTATATCCGTATATAAATTATTTATCGAATGAATAAAACTGTGAGAGTAATTATTGTTTAACTAGTTTTTTCTATAACTTCCGCATCTTATTTCTCAGTAAATCAATCAAACAATCAATATATTTTTGGTCTAGTTGGCAACAATATTTTTGGTCTAGTTGATAATATGCATTTCGTGTTATAGAATTGTTAGTTTTGAGCTAAAATATTTTCTTTACAAAGCTGTTATTGAGGTTTGGCTTTTCTGATCATATACAGTGTTGAAATAAAATAGCAAAACTTAAGTCAACTAATCTGGATGTTAGAATAGAGCATTTGAAGAAAAGTATCTCCAGAATTTAAGTGTTAATTATAAAATTTAATAATACTTGCGTAATTGTACATTAGAATATTGAATTTTTTTAAGATACCGAAGTGTCCATCTAATATTCACCCTAACATATACAATAGGAATGTGGGTTATTTGAGTGATAGATAACAACAGTTTTTGCAGCACCTTTTATACATATACCTAATTACTATATTTATACATATACCTAATTATTATATGGATAATATTCAGTTCTATGCACACGAGAACAACAAAATTCGTAATTACAGATTATTCAGGTGTACTCTGTACCTAACCAATATGTAATCACTGTCGAATTATAAATTGTGTAACTTGATGTGCAAGGGTGAAGTGTCATTTTGAATTTCCCCGCATTTTCATTCGTATACAGATCGATGGTCGAACAGCGCTCATATTTAATAGCTGTCTTTGTGATGTATTGGCATTTTAGAAATGGAATGTAACGCCAGCGGACACCACATAATTATTGTGAAAACCCATTACAAAAGTAGAGGAAATATCGCGGTATCGCATGACAATTGTGATTTTAATCCAAAAGTTCAGGTGCAACCAATCGCATTAGGGATAAAAAATACTCCGAATTTTTTTTAAAAAAAATAGGTGTTTGAGCTAACAAAAAATAATAGAACACTTAATTATTACCTAATTAATCAATTAGAGGTGTTTCATTAGCTTGATTCATTAGCTTCGCGTTTTAATTGTATTAAAATACCTTGAACCGCTCTGTGTTTTCTTTGAAGTGACATCCCTGGAATTAACTATCGCCCTTTAGACATTTATAGATTATACCTGAACTCCTCTCCAGTAAGCCTATACCAGAATTGCTGCAATCCTTTACCGTTCACCAAATTTTCGTTTGAAAATCTTCAGTGCTAATTTTCTGTTTGGTTGACTCTAAGAAAGGGTAAGCAATAAATGTAAAAGAGGAAAAGTTTTTGCAACAGATCGCCTTTTTCAATCGATCGCCAGACCGATTTCCTTCCCAAGAATGTATGAAACTTCAATCCCCAAAAGTTGTTGTATTTTGTACTGAATAAGCAATTATGTACCTTTATTGTAGTTTAATTGCCAATATAACGTACTCTTTTCAAGGTACTGGCTTTGAATAATTTCGAGTGACACATAAACCGGAATACGCTTTGTTTTTCGAAGACAATGTACGTCACCATTATATAGTTAAATCATTAATCTAAAAATATTCCAAATAGAATTTGTATATGTAACCTATTTTTTAACATATGTTACCTTAATATAAAATTAGATTGCCTCTGGCTTTTTATCAATAGCCTGCGCAAAAAAAGTATGTATTTCCATCATAAATATCGCTTTGTGCAGAATTCCTTTCACTGTGCAATACAAACCGTTTTCAATCAAACCATTTTTAAATGAAAGGTTATTTTCAAAATTACCCTCAGAGGTACATCTCGTAAATTGCTTTTGTAGGAAGCGATGCGATAAAAATTGTATGTGCAGACCAACACGCATTTTGTATTATTATAAATACTCCAATAGTACACCAATAAATACACCAATAGCATAAACAAGTCTACAACAATCAGTGGTGGATACTGTGGGTTGAACACGTCATTTTTAATCAACGCTGATTACACATATTGAACAGCTGGTTCAATTTCACGGCGTTATTAAAGAACAGAAAGATGCACCGGTGATGAAAGCCTGGTAGAAGATAGGTTTGGGTGTTGTTTAGCTGTTTTCAAGAATTTATTTTATTTTAGAATATTTTTAGGATCCTTTTATAACACTACATTTCTTACACTTGCGGTCTTTTGCATCAAGTACAGAATTCACTTCTTAGAATTATTTGTGGGAAAAGTCGGGCTTCATTTGTTGATGACGCTGCCATAACCTGCTCGACCGATGGGTTCAATTAGGGCCACCTTTCGGCATAAAAGGTAAATAGCTCAGGTAAGTGCTATAAAATTAAATCGATGTTGTGGTAGTTTGGTTGTTAGGGACCACCTTGACCTAGCTTCGAACTAATGTAGCCATAATGCACAGATATTATTGTAATATTCATAAATGTGTAGATTTCTAAACAATACATCATAAACGGTAATTTGGAAGTCTAACGATATCGGTGTATTGATCGAAGAATCAAGGGGGTTGTTAGAACGAAAACACATTACACTCCATATATTTATCAACACAATTGGCGTTTTTACCCATTTTAACCTCAGGGTATAGTGAACATTTCAGAGAAAATCAATGTTAAAGACTTTGGTCAAACGTATGATTATCAAAGCTGCCTTTGAATTTATCCAGAAATAAAAATGCAAATATATACATGACGTTTTAATAAAAAATAATGCAGTTGGTAATCAGAAGAAGTGGGATATCTTATTTATCGGAAAGTAGTCTTGTTGTCAATTACATTCATTTTCAATCACCCTGTACAAACACGTATCGCATATCTTACGCATACTTGCAATAAGCCCAACATTTCCTAAAAGCACAAAGTGCAAGAATTTTTATGGAAAAAACTTCTATTTATTATGAAAATAGGATTGCTTAATAATTTGATGAGAAGAAACTGACAGTTAAGAACGTTTAAAAATTTAAGTATAACAATAAAAGATTATCCAATCTATGAAGAAGGTTTGAGTGAGAACCCTTAAATATCATTTATTGATTCATTTGAGTCCATTTTAATCGGGTTCTAATTGAAATATAGATATGAATGATTATACACTTCCAAAACAATAAAACATTATATTGCTTTGTTTGTATCTTGCTCTACATGTTGCGTGCGACTCGCCACATCAACAGGGATAGCTACAAGGTTTTAGTTGTTATTAGTATTTTAGGGCGGGTACTATGTTATATTGTTACGTACTTGTTAATTATTGAGCTTGCTGTCAAACAATAAATATTGTTAATGCTGCTCGAATGATGGATTAGTTCTAATTTTTTTTGTATATTTTATGTTGGTCTTAATAATATAGTCCTTGATGTTAAGTTTAGTTATCAAACACCTGCATAGTCACCTGCATAAAACAAGACCTAACTCCTAAATTCTGTAACATAGAACTACTATCCAAAACCAACGGGAATACAAGAAGGATCATAATAAACAAATACTTAAAACAGGAACTGCACAGACATTACCTTAAAAAACAACACAGAATTAGACCTCCTCTATCAATATTTAATATAACACATCAACCATATTCAACTCAACTAAATTATTCAAGATGCAACCCAAGAATTTGGAATCAAAATAACACTGGCAAAATAAAGAAAAACAAGAAGATTAACCAAACTATAGTGATAACTTAAATAATGAACAGCAGGCATTTCTCTTAACAAATTCAACGAAACAAACACTACAGCAACTTAATTTCAACACATACAATCTAATTCCTATGAACCCCAAAACACGAGTCCATGCACAACCAAGATTACATAAGAACAATATACCTATACGGTCACTCGTTGATACAATAGGTTCATCAACCAATGAAAGTGCTAAAATCATAAACATAATTTTCAAAGAAATCTTTAAATATAAACCATAAATTAAAATTAAAATATAAACTTTCACACACAATTAACAATAGACACCAAATGATCCAACTTGTATTATATAATACTCCATTACCAACTAATTATATTATTGCTACTTTAGACATTTATAGATACAAGTTTATAGTCAAACCAATACATTATCCAAATCATAGATACATTAAATCTAGCAGAACATATAAAATTCCCATCTTTAGTCAATGAACAGTTCACCACTCACTAGGCTAATGGCTGATATCTATCTTGATAACATGGAAAATAACAATAAAAAATCCAAACCTCCACCATAACCAACTTCATTGCTGAAATAGATATGTTGACAACATATGCATCACTTGGAAAGACACCAACACATTAGACACATTCGTTCAAACTATAAACAAAATCAACAAAAAAAAATTCACAACACATATGCAAAAAAATAACACCATAAATTTTCTAGGCATACAACTAACCAAATTAGATAACAACATACACAATAACTCCTTTCCATTCATATCACCATACTTCACACAAAATGGATATAAAGTAGATTACTCTCAATAAACAACAGAACATAGATAAAAAATACTACAAATTGTACATAACAATGTATAGAAACAAACCATAATAAATAAAACATTAAAAAATAGAAAAAAACATTATAAATTACAAACCAACACAACACTAGTTTGACCCCATAATGCAAAAGACCAAACACATAACATGCACAGATCAGTCACCTATGAAGGCAATATAGCTCAGAAACTACAACAAATATTAGAAGTACAAAAATTCAACATCACCGCCACGTTCAAAACCAATATAACACTATAGGTAATAGAATTATAGAAACAAAAAATACAACGCATATATTAGACAAGAACGGTGTATATCAACTCCAATCCGACACATGCGGAGCAGTCTATGTAGGAGAGACTGGTACGACTTGGATAAAAACAATAATAATTCAATAGCAACACTATATTCATATAAAGAACGAAACCACATATATCTGAAATACTTGCAATATATTAACTTTAACCACCAACTCAAATCACACACATACACAATAAATATTATACATACATACAAACCAACTTCTATACGATTGCAATAGAATGTAATATACTTCATGTACCAAATAGAGCACTTTTTCTTCTCTCCCTCTGTTGGCCTTGAAATAAACTACATATGTGGGCCAGTTATTATTCACATATAACACAATACAACAAAACACGTGGCCTTGATATTAACGTCACAAAAAAAAATTACACGAAACCCCTACCACTTTCACACATTTTTCTACAAAATGGCTACAATACAACATCATAAATACTTATACGAGTCACATGTAAATCACATACTATTAAACGCGCTAACCTTGTGTATATGTGTGCATATGCATGTATTCCCCAGAACTGGAAGACGGTTTTAAGTTGCCAGCCGATATTTACAGGATTTCAATAATCCGGTACCAGCAATCGATTGAGATATGTTTTGGGAAACAATCGAACAAAAGTGTGGCTCAACTGAAGATAACCGCACATTGGGAGGCATCCGATTGATTTGAATGGATGATGAATGGATGATGAATGATCGAATGGATTTGAACCTTTCCGTTTAATTATACATATAATTACGATAATTCGCATTTCGAGGATGCATGAAATGTGAATTAACTATCAGCCTGCCTTGGTTTGGTGAAATTAAAAAGAATCGTCCTCGCCGATATATATTTAACAAATGGCTCGGTAAATTTATAAAAAGGCAGCTGAAATGGTAGGAAGGTGTAGTAGAAAGCAAAAATTCATCTAATCATATGAGTGCTTTATGAATCCGGAGTGAAGAGAGCGTATCTTGGACCTGAAGGGTCATTGTTATGAGTACAATATTTCGTGTACTTGATGTCTACCATGAACAAAACGCAAGCTTCCATTAAACATTATTTTATTCAGTTTATTGGCATGTCTTCTCTTGAGAAATATGCCCATAAACGTTGCTGGTAGTAGAAATTTAGACAAAGAATAACTAATAAAATAATTAATAGTATTTAAAAAACCCAGCACACCTATTAATTTTTAGAAACAAAATAAAATGTAATCATTTACGTACAGTATAATTATATTGCACCCCATTATGGGATAGTTATGCGTAAAGTGAAACAAACACTGAAAGTCTGAGCGGAGCTCGGAGTACCTGATAGACCGACCGATAGCTTGGTCTACCAGATACCATCTGTTAATAAACAACAATCCATATACAATTAACAACGGAATATAAATCTTACATACACGCCAAGATTAATCATATAATACAGAGCGTCAGATAATAAGAAACAACACATAAACGAAAGAAGTCAAGAAACCAAACCTTTAGTCATTTAATACAACACAAGTGCTTTTAAATAAAAGAACTCGGGCAGACAAATCATTATTCCATACATTAAGCTATTATATTAATAAAAGTATCAAATTTTAGAATAACTTAAATTGATATACAGCATCCACAACACACTAAACTACGTCAATTAACCTTACCAAGCCTTATGCAAAAGATACGAAAAAATTACAACTAAACCATTACTCGACCAGCATCAAGAACATTAGGAGAAGCTCAATAATTGACGAGAAACTAACAACATAACAAATACCTGACCAACAAATACTCATAACAGTATGTAGCTGCCCCTGATGATGTACCGAATGGGACGAGATATGTAAGACAAGGTCCAAATTAAACAATATAATCGGAAGTACATAATAATCAGTCACCTTTAAGTCAATTAAATATAGTTGGTCGTTTGCGCAGCTGGCAATTTCCCGTTGGAAATATTTGTTTGCTCACATTAAATATTTTACATAAGAGTGTTCAAGTACATACTTAGAGGATATTTATTTGATGAACAAATTATTTGAATCCATATCATGGGTTATTATAACTGAAACTATATTGCGAGTTATTTAAAAAAAACACCCCAAACAGACTAGATTGTGTTATTGTGGACTGTTATTGCGGACACTTCGCCTGAATTGTTGAACGTCTGCTGCTAATCATCGGTTGAAAACAAGTGCTCTTTGCGTACTAGCTTAACTCTTGTTTGCTATTATTACTTTTTTCTTTCAATTTTAGGTTCTGAGTTTTTGTCTCTTTTGACTAACTAGAAAAAATCACGTACTGGTGATAATTTTACCATTTCCAATATACATATTTATTGATATGATTGTATAGTTATACATATAGAAATCGCACAATTAGAGTATCCATAACAGTTTAACACAATTGACTAGTATTAATTAATATGAAATTATTTTTCAATATAAAAAATGTGGCCATTAAAGACATCAAATTAAAACCACAATGTTTATTCAACTAGTATATATTTTTATTGATAGTAGGCAAATGTTCTATTTTAAATATAATAAAACGAAAAATTGAAGACGAAAATATACCACTCTTAAATAATGAAACAAAAATAAATTATTTATATCTAAATTACAATTCAACAAATTACAACATATCCTAGCCACAGAGTTAAATTGAATAAATATATTTAAAACTATCACCCCTTGGGTTCTTCCAACTATTAGTTACTCTTTCGGAGTGGAGTACCACCGAAGACTTATTGATGACTACCCTCACGTAGGGTGGTCCAATAGTCCACCCACACTATATTGGACTACCCTACTACTCGAAAATATAGTTAATTCGGAACGATCCATGAATTTAGTGCTTTAAAATTATTCATTGCATGTAGTTCCCTAGAATTATTAGAGTTTATTTTTGCAAAGTTTTGTCCAATTTGTGTCTACAATATTTACCTACTCCTAATTTCATTATTACTGAAATTTAATGTAGTGTTTAACATGTCTTTAGTTAATTTTTATTATCTCCCCATAATTATAATCGTTCATTAAAATGGATATACATATACATAGGCATAAATTGAGACAATGTCAAAAAGATGTCATAGTATTTCTGGAAGAGCCTACTTTTTATATTTATTGTATTCGAAACAGTAGTTTAATTATTTATTTGCTCATTGTATTTTTATTTTTTAATTTACTCATTCAATGCTGAGTCCTATTGAAACCCCCTTTGCACTGTATTATATCCAATTGCTGTACAGCTCTTCCATTATAACCTACACTACTAATATTTCAGACATAAATTTAATTAACTAAAAAAAAAATCAGCAATAGTTCTTTCGAAATTTTGAGATCAGGTTTTAATTTAGAATTTAGGATATTTGTGACTAGTCATTCAAGCAAAAAGAATTAAAAAGGGAATCTTCTTTTTCAAATGTTTATAAGCACAAAATAGACAGAGACGTTCTTGGCATCGTCGTCAACAAGGAAATCGTGATTAGCAGAGGTCATAAATGGAAGATTCAAGTTGTAATTCTTTTCCTTTAAATCACTAGAAGTAAGAGAATAGGTGTTGCGCGTTCATTGGCTTTCTTTGGGCTATCTTCTGTTTTCATATTTATAAGGTACTGTTATGATATGGGCCATGTCATCTGCGATGATATTCAGTTTTTAGTTGCCGCCCTATTTTTGACAATATGTCCAGGCTGAATATGGTTTTAAAGATTTAAATAAAGCTGAAGAACGAAGAATTTAAAAGCTTTCAAAACCGTAACAATAAGGAATAAAAATAAAGCCAAAATATTTATAAGACATTAGAATAATTGTAATTATTAGTGTGTTGTTAAGGAAAATTACACCAACGCTTAAGTTTTATATACTTTCACACTGAATGAAATAAATTACACTACACCCATAATTCTTCCTTTATTTGCGCCAAGAAAACGTGTTCACTGGCGTTACGTTCGTTTGTATGCTTCGCTCCTATTAATATACGTTTTTACCTTAGAATATGTGATTTGATAAAAATCTTGCATACATTTCGTTAATAGGTTAGCTTGCGAGCTGAATTGTTTATCCTAACGTCGTATCTTTCGCTCTGATCTAAGAGGAACAATCTGATTAACGTATGAAAATGGTGAAAAATTTCATTGCGTGCTAGGGCAAGTACAAAAATAATAAAGGCACTATATCAAGTAAAAATAAGCCATTTCGAAAGATTCACGCAATATGCATATGCAATTATGTCCAGGCTCATTATTTATTAAGGTCACAATTAATAACAACCTCTGATTAATCAAGAAAATTGGTACTTACTGTAAGGTTATTATTCAGCTGCTAACTGATGTAGATTTAATAAAAATATACTAGCAATATGTTTTATATACAAAATTGATATTGGTTATAAAGGTTTGTTATATAATTTTCGTGCATTTTCACTAAAAGGCTATAAAAGCTTTGTTCCAAAAAGCATAATTCCATCTAGCATTTGTCAGAAATGAGTTCTTAATTCCCAAAAAATTGACAAAGGTAGCGAGAAATGAATTATACAAGTGAAGAAAGAAAATACGTGTTGCGTTCTTATTACCTAACAAACAGCAAATTCAAACATATCTCCTGATATGTTGCAAGATGAGAAGAATACTTGTTCTTACAGCCAAAGGACACGACGTGTCCCTTCAAAAAAAAGTAATTCAAAAGTCTCTGAATAACTACCTCCAGGTTTGCCAAGCTTTTTTACCCTCAGTCCTATTTGACCCTTCCTTGTTCGGTCAACGTCTAAATCAAACAACGTGCGTAAAACGTTTCGGGAGCTTCCAACACGAGCCAAATGGTCACAACTATTGTCCTATTGTCCTCATACCATCAATCAATGATGTCCCGCATTTGTCCATACAAACCATTCTTCTAATAACGACGTCAATGATTGTGCGATACAAAAGAGGGGGAATAATACAACTCTGTTGAACTTTACTAAGGGCCAGCCAACGCTTGCGATAAATTGGCTTTTACGCGTACGTAACTAATCGACCCTTCGTAATCTCCCTTTAGTGGACGGATGATTTTCAGAGGAAAACCTTTCACCGGCACATATCCAGAATAGCTTCCTCCATTCAGCACGCTATTCTCTAACACTGATGCGACCAACACACAAGCAAAAAAAACGCACCAAGTCAACTGTGGGAAATGGCGAAATTTGCATTTCTCATCTGTTACTGCTTCTTAATTTTATTCTCTGTCATCTTTTCTTCTCCTTCTCTGGAACTTCTGACCACATTCAGCAAGCGTATGATAAAAACAACTGATTACGTCAGTAACCTTTTCAAATCTCTCTGGTCGCAGAACTGGGTGCGATTAATGTGATATAACAGTATGTTCCAGTAAGAGATGGAAGTTATCTTTACTCTGGAATTGGTCCTTGAAATGACAATATATTTCATATGAGATAAGTTTTTGGGTGCTGCCAACTTTTTTTACCGTGAGTTTTACATGCATTTATGTAGAAAGGGACATACTTCGTTCCAAATATGTTTTCCACAAACCTCGTCAACGACTTTTAAACTATCTTGATATCACATAATTTTCTTATCAACCCCTTCTTTTTGAAACGTCACCAATCAATACTTATTTTTTTGTTATCTAGACATCTTCAAAGAAACCTGTGTGACCTTTTGATCATGAAAATTATCGTTACCTGAAGTATGCTCAAGTACTCGAGTGAGTTAACTTAAGTTAACTTGAGTTAAGTTCTGCACCAGCTATACTGTGCATACAATATACTAACTAGGATTTCAAGTTCATTCCGATAATCCCCATTGCCTATAGTCGCCAAAATTCGACCATATATAAATGTTTAAGTATTAATTGCAGTTGCTGTAAATAAGACAAAACATAGCTGTAGCGTAACGTAATGTTGTGGTTATGTTTGGATCGATCTTTAACCGATGATTAGTGGTGGTGGGATTTACTGACCGCAGCCATAGTGAAGCTCTAAATAATTGAATATTGATTAGGGCCTATTATGTTATTAACTGGCTCTAATAACGTTTTATCAATATTCCTTAGCTCGCATTGGTTTGATTTATAGAAAGTGCGAAAATATTATTTACTTAACTGCAACCTTAATTAAATGCTAGACGTGCTTTTACCTGTAGGGTTCTCTTCAAGTCGTAGAAAAATCTTAATTTATCATCTTATCTCGTAATTTTCTCGTAAAGAATATTATCGTCTATTGGATCGATCTATGCGATAGAGTGAAATTTCATTCCGGCAACCGGACATCATTTCAAGATTAAATATACAAAAATAAAACCAAACAAGTAGTTCCAGCCCCAATACTAATCGAACCCAACGACTTCAATTTATTTTGAATAGTAAATCCAGTTCCCGAACGAACCGGTAGCCGATGCAAATCGCAAATTACCTAATTAAGACGTGACAATAAAGAGTTTCCGAGTAAACTTTTTCCTAGAGCACCTGTAGTAACGAGACCGGCCGCGTTGAGAGCCGTTCTTAATGGGAAACTGTTTATCAAGATTTAATTAATATAAACTCAAATATTCGCCCGCCCGTCTCCAAGTTGGTCGGGAATTGGGAGAGAGAGACCCGAGGGTGACTAGATAATAAGGATTTTGGCGCGTGCGTTACTCCATCGCGGACTCTTCTACTGTTGAACGTAGAGCTGGTAGTATTGGCCGCGACGCCGCCTACGATCGGTCTACACCCCCCGCGTCCATTCGCCGTTAAAAGCGCGTTTCGTTTCGTACTATTTCGAATAATTCGCGCGCGCTCGATTCGAACCTAAATAAATTTTACTGTCGAAAAAAGTTTTACGGTAATCCGATCTATTGACTATCGAAAGTTCAGGTATATGCCTACTTTATCATTTTGTTAAAATCTGGACAAAGAAAAGTTGCTCGTTGCACCGGTGACGTTCGATATAGGAAGGAATATACTAAAATAATTAAGGTATGGCAATATAAATTATGTGAAAAAACTATTTTCAGCAATTTAACATTTAGATGATTATTGCGTTGCTTTAAGGCGACTGAAGTTTTTGTCAGTACTATAGTAAATGTCAAAAGATCCAATTTGGATTGAACTGTTTCGCCTCTGTATGATACAGTCAAATGTTCAACTATGGCAAAATAACGGACGTTAAAATTATATTATGATAACTGCCCTGCCATTACTGAAAAAAAAATATGAAACCAAATTTTTAAAGAGGAGAAGAATTCTGCAACTTAATTTTTTCGAAAGAGATTTTTTTCGTTTTGCATACTTTAATAATTTAATAAAACATCAATTAAATCAACCCCA
Organism: Diorygopyx duplodentatus; assembly: GCA_033557515.1. Taxonomy (NCBI): domain Eukaryota; kingdom Metazoa; phylum Arthropoda; class Insecta; order Coleoptera; family Scarabaeidae; genus Diorygopyx; species Diorygopyx duplodentatus. The sequence goes on along the minus strand of JAWQRJ010000686.1, from coordinate 6,492 downwards.
ACATAGAATAATAGATTTCATTTAAAATGAATACAGGTTTATAATCAAAAACATCAGTTCTCTTGCACTTAGGTTATAAAAATGAAATGTTAGTGATAGAATGTTGCAAAAACTAAAACATAGGTTTTTGAACCAAAAATCGAGTTCATTAGTTAACTAATTATGAAGAAATTTATGAATATAAATATATTTAAAAGTTATAAACGTATTTATTTGAGCTAATAAGAGTTTGATGATAATTGAATCTATCATGTTTCTCGCGCTTTTTATACTAATTTCTTATATCTTATAATGTCATCATCCATGGACTGGTAACGCCTCTCCCCTTAATTAGAAGGTCGTAATCAAGGATTAGCACCTTGCTCAGTGTCCTATTCAGGTTGTGAACTGCTTCGCCGCTTTTGTTGTCGTTAATAAAACTTACACAGACAATAAACACAAATTATTGTAATAATAACAATTACTGTGCTCAACGATTCAATTATAGAATGTTGATGTTGTGTCTTCGTTTCTTGGAGATTTTCTTGCAGATTGAGCAGCCCTTGTTTTCTTTCACTGGCATTCTTCGAAGGGACGTCCTGGAATTCCATATCACCCTGACCGGGTAGATTTGAAATTCATTATTTCTTCGTTCTATTAAACTGCATATTTATCCGATATTTGTATCAAAGGGGCAACATTGATGTTTCTATCCTCTTCTCTGTCATCGCAGGTTATTCTTATAAAAGTTATTCTTTCTTCTCTTGGTGTCATTATAATTCATTCATTCTTCGTAATTTTCTTCAATATAGGCTTGTTGCCATTTTTAACATAATGACTTCAACTTCCTTCTTCATATTCATGTTTAATCAATACCAATTGATTAAACGTTGTGTACAAGTGCACATGTTGTACTATTTCACGTCTTCGCTGTTGGTTTCAAACATGAATTTCTCTTTCTTTTATTTCGTAGCACGCTGCTTTCGATGCAAAATACCTCAAATCATTTCCAGCAAGGTATCGGTTGGATATTTTCAAGGTTTTGGTTACAATTTGAAAATATTTAGGAATTGGGATTATTTTGTAAAATTTGGAATGTTTCAGGTCATATAATGGAGTTTCTATTATAAAACTGAATTCTCCTTTCTCAATGCTTTTATGATTCAAGTCTTTTCCAAGACATAACTTTCTGCAATTTTTCTCGAAGTTCTCGATCCATTGCACATAATCTACATAACAATGTTTGTAATCTCAAATTATTATATTCTCAATTTTAATATTTCTGCGCTGCATATCATTTCCCTCCAAATTAATATTCTATAACAATTCATATAGAGTTGCTTTTATTCTTGTAGCGTATTGTTGAATATATTCGCTTGGCTTTGATACAGTATTATTTAGGTCGTAGGACATAACTTGTTCTAAACGTTTGTTCGCAAAATTGTGTACTAAAATTGCTTTTAGTTCTGGTCGTGTGGTCGGCTTTTTATTCGCATCTAAAGCTTCTCTGGTAATTCCATTTAATTTTCCTTTAAAAATCATTTATAATTAATTCCATGTTCAAATTATTTGAATTTCGTTATTAAGCATTCACATGCTTCTATATAATTTACAACTATTTTACGGTCTCCATTAAAAATTGAAATAAAATTTTGATGTATCTGTTTAATTTTCATGGTATGTTCAATTTCGGCAAAACAATTTATCAATTCCTAGTAGGAATCAATTTTTCTAGTTTAATGAAATCTTTTGGTGTGAAGGAACAATTTTCGGGATATGCTGGTAAATAATTGCAAGGACGTACTTATTTGGTTACTCATCTGGGTAACTCCTTTTCTTCTGTATAAATGTGCAAGTCCTGGGTTGTAGATTCCCTGTTGAAGAATTGAAATTAACCACAATTTATTAATTACGTAAGAGAGTCAATTATTTTGACAATTCTAATAGATTATCCTACTGAATAATCCTAACGACTAATCGTTTGTGGTTTAAAAACAACACTTTGAAACGTTTACAAGTTAAGTTTATTACTTTTTACGTTTGTTGGTTATTAAGAATTACTTTTTATTATTTTTTCTTGGTTTCTTCTGGTTCTTCTTTAAACACTTCGATTCAATACGCAATTAAATTTTAAAAAACTCCATCAACACCACTATGGTTTCCGTGCCTTTATATGCTGAAAGAATTTACAGAAACGCGCTATCTGAAAAATGTATCGTTTTTCACACTTTTTTTCTGTCAGCGGGGAATGAGCGAATAGTCATCGTGAAGACGCCACCTTTCCCAAATGACATTGGTTTAAAGATAAATTCACTTTAGTTGAATTTAAATCCATCTCTTGACAAAAATCTGCATTTTTTGGTGTAGGTCATAGAAACTAATCTGGTTGTTAGATCTGGGGGAAAATATTTACTATTTATTATTTTATTTTACTATTTACGTTCCCTTTTATAGTGTACGTATGTTGGATTTTATGCTGGATATGTTGGCGTTTATGTGCGCTATAATTATAACCCCATCCTTTTTATTAGTCGGAGGATGTTGACCTCTTCTATCGGGAGATAGGATTAATTTAAAATTTCCTTCTGTCTCTTTCATATATTCAAGTAAAGTTGTTAAAAGGTTACTGTAGCTAAATTCTAATGAATTTAATTTTTTTGGGGGGGAATCCGGTATTAACTCATTCTTGCCATCTTCTAGAAGTTTTGGTAAAGACAATAGTCTTCTTTTGTCTAAACTACATGTCACTAACTTTACTTGAAAACCAAGCCTTTTGCAAATTAAATACTCACCATGCAGCAGAACCCTTTCATATTTACTGAAGTGTTTGTATCATTTCAACTTACAGTTACAAGTTACTCTCCAAGGTTGCTGTAAGGGAAAGTATTGCTCATTATAATAGCTTGCGGACCGAGCGAGCCATCGTATGGTCTACTAACTAACTCAAAGGTCAAATTAACTCAAACCTAGTTTGATCTGTGACCACACGGTGGCAGACTAAAAATGATTTGTTTTTGTACCGAGTCCACTCAAAACTCAGTCCAGAAGTTTTAGAGTACCTGGTAGTTAATACATACTATTAAACGAGCTAATCTTGGTGATATTTGCAGATTCCAAATGATTTTCGAGATTCCAATGCGATAGATCGATTGAGATAGGTCCCAACTTTCAGTAAAATCCTTTTAATATGTTAGATGAGTTTTTTGAACGTTGGGGAATAGTTAGCTGTAATGATTTGAGTTAGTTTGACCGTTGATCACACGACAGCGCTGACAGTGATGTAAAAAGGTACTAAACATATTTTGTTTTTGGAACCAAGCTAGCCCGATCTACCAGGTACTAAATATTTATGTAAACAACTATCTAAAAAAATAATAATTCGTACTTGAAAAAAACGTTCAAGGGGAACGTTTGTTTCTGATATGATCTAGTTTTATTTCTAAATTTAATTGGCAAAGTGACGAAAACAATCGCTGATCGACTTTCATCTCTGACGAATTCCGCTCATTTATTTCAATGATTCTTGCACATTTCTTCACATCAACTATTTCAACAAGCAGTTTATTATCGCCTATCTTAAGATATCCTTTATCCGCAAGTAACTTTATCCCAAGATTGTACTTGGTTCAAAACAATTTTATGTATTTATCTATGAAATTATTTTAAAGAAGTTCGCGCCACTTGTTTAGATACTCAAAACAATAGTTCAAATCTCCAATGTCTTGGAATGTTTTGAAATTTCTATGGTTATGCTCTAAAGGGCATAACCGTGATGAAGAAAATTATGTCCATATACCAACCCAACGCAACATGATGGCATTTCAGACTTTGATGGCATGCAGGAGGTGTACCTCAAAATGTTGCTTATTTGTTTCATTATGATACTCAGTTTTTGTTTCCTGTATTCCATTGTTGCGATTTTTTGCTGAAGTAATTTTGAAGAATAAATATTGAAAATAAAATATAAAGGACAAATAAAGGATAATATTAATTTTAAATATTAATAGAGTCTTTGGAAAATATCTAAATGTACTTTTTCCAAAAAAACCTACCTGTTTTTGATGATAAACCTATTAGCAAGGAAGATATTGTATTCCAAGGGTTCCCCTCCGATTTTAACGAGTTTGAGATACGTTGTAGCGGACTAAGATAATGCATTTTTATCAATGGAAAAATATTTATGGCCTCAATTCACAAGTCTCAATTTGGTGGCTTCATATAGAAGAAAGCAATCATTTTCAACGAAATCAAAACAGCTTCGCCAATCTGATTAGTTAGTTGTTATAATTTCCATATACATACAAGTTTACAAATTTTTCTTCTTGAAAAAATTTCGGTCGTATTCATTTTTAACAAATTGACACCAACCACCATCATTATCACAATGTTCACAATTTTAAATGAGAAATTTAAATTTGGATTATATTTTTGTAACCGGAAAAATAATGAAAGTTGCCCAAAAGATGTTTTAATCACAATTCTTGGAATAACGAAATTCTTACCTGAAATCTTGCCCAATAATGAAATTATTCCCAATTGTATAACGCACAATTATGCCCAACACAATTTTATTAAACAAACACAATTTACACTACATTCGTATGGTACTACCGCGGCTGCGTTGTTTTTGTCTTCCATCGATTTTGTCATTACCAACAATAGAGGAAACAGCATTTTGATATCTCTCTTAATAAATAAAAGCTTTGCTGGTCCCAGCAAGTTCGACCAACTCTACTATCCCGCAAAAGCTTTTAGAATACACAGAACTCTTGCAAAAAATGAGAGAAAGTTTATATTACGGTTCGGTCCATGCGGACACATGCTATATCATAATACCACTTCTGAAGCTAATTTTAACTCTCAACTAAAGGATAATATTTTTAAAATAATATATATGTATGTATGCACATATGTGTATGTAATTGTGGATGCTTTTTATCGTTTTGTTATTTTTGATTACATATATGGTTTTAACGTTTTGAAAATGTTCGCTATTGAGAAACTCCCACCATTCCAAAAAAACTTCTCTTTACTGAGTAATTGAAAATATTGGTTATTTAGATGTATCTGCAGCTCATAGAAGTTACGTTTTATATCGTCTTATTTTACATTTTTTGCATCAAAACGAATCCCGCAAAGTAGACGGCTAACATTAATTAACACGAGCGATTTCAATTTATTTTAAATAGTAAATATAGTCCTTGAAGGAACCAGTGACTAGTGCAAATCCTAAGCTACCTAATTAAGATGTGACAATAAACAGTTTCTGAGTAAACTTTTTCCCAGAGCACCTGTAGTAATGAGATCGGCCGCGTAGAACCGCTGTTAATGGAAAACTGTTTATCAAGGTTTAATTAATATAAACTCAAATATTCGCTTGTCCGCCTCAAAATTAGTTGAGCCTTCAGACGAGAGATAACGAACCAGCTTTAATGTTGTATTATCTTTCACCTCATCATCGTTTCTATATTGCATTTAAGTTGAACATCCGTATGGTAGCTAGGAGTTTTATAATGAATTTTATTCCAAACCACACAAAATAGTCCATAGAAGTTCTAAAAAAGTAACATTGGTACATTATTCCTAATCACAGATACAGGTTGTCTCAAAAAAGTAAATAGAACTTTAGAGGGTGATTATACATGTCATCAAATGCTTCCTACGATGCTCAAAAATTGTATATATAATGGTATATAACATATATACAGTGCGGACGTAAATGCCACCTCCCCCTGCTAACTTTTGAACCAGTGAAGATAGGAGCATGAAACCAAAGCGGTATCAAATGGTATACAGTTTGCGGTCTTTTAGTGTAAATTTTGGATGTTAATCTTCATAGATGGCGTTGCGAGCGCTATCAACTTTGAAATTTCAAATTGCAAAGAGGGTCTTGTTACACATCATTCTAAAGGTCTTTCAATTGTCTATTTAACAGTGGCTGTAGTTTTCAATTATATCAATCCGTTATGAAGTTTCAATCATTTGGATCCGGCTTCTGGGGCATGCCGTATAATTTGCCCATAATGCGGTATAGCTCGAATATTTTAAGGAACTACGACTAAAGTGGATACAATTTTAATGAATTAGTGAGAATCTGAATAAGCTCAATAATATTATAAAGATAACAATCGTTTTCAAATAATGAATCATGATTAAAAAACTTGAAATTAAAGTGTGCGTGCCTTTGATTTAAATTGCCTAGAGTAGGTTCTTACTGAGGGAATTCCAAAGCAACACTAAGAAATTGTAACCATCCAGAAATTGTCAACGGGCTGTTTTTTTTGGCGGCGACCGACAAAGAAAAATTCTTTGTCGGTCGCCTTCTCGAAAACTCCTTCTCATTTCTTCCTCCTTTTCGCCTAGTTCAAGGGAAATGGTTTATGTATTGCTAAGGCAAGCTACAGAGTCTCATTCATTACAATTTCTTACTGTTGCTTTGGAATTCCCTTAGTAAGAACCTACTCTAGGCAATTCAAATCAAAGACGCGCACACTTTAATTTAATTTTTTTTAA
>JAWQRJ010000685.1:0-19054 GCA_033557515.1 Diorygopyx duplodentatus | reverse complement strand
TCGACAGATCTCGTTCGTAGGGTATTACATTATCAGGAAACTACTATCCTCGGCCTGCTAAGAAAACTTAATGCGGCAAACCCTGCGGTAAACACGAGCTTCGCCAAATATATTTTGCGGGAGTCAGTTTGATAACTATTCGTTGTTTACATCTGCATGAACGGTACATAATACTTACTATAGTCAATTTTTTTTGGATAGGTACTGCAACGCTACTGCAAAGTTACCAAAAATTAACTAAAAATTCTTAGATTTTTTAGGCAACTCAATACGCACGTGGTCATGTGGGTATCGATCATTAATCAGATTTATATATTTGGGTTAGTGAGAAGTAGAGAACAATGTTTTTCAAAACTGCTTCTAATAATCTTGAAATTGAAATTGTGTTCACCAGCCATTTTACTCTTTAAACTGCAGGAAAATGTTTACAGTTTCAGTCAGCCAATGATGTCTTGAACATCCAGTTACCACCCGTATCTGACATGTTTTTCGGAATCTGTTTCTAATGATTTCCAATTGTCCCGGAAAAGATAATAAACTAAGTGGGTGTGGACCACTCACACGACTTTCTCTAACCTAACCCCCCCGATCACTAAACGGTGCCACTTTGGGCAAATAAATATTTAACTAAATAAGAATATAATATCCGAATAAGAATATTAGGATTTGTGGTGCAAAACAAAAATGTTCTGAATAAGATAATTACCCAACAAAACTTTTGTTTATATTTGCTTTATTTCTTGTTCCCATTTATAATACTTATGTAGAAATATACGACGATGCAAAATACTGGGCGCCATCTTCCAGAGATTGTCCATAGTTTCTGTTTACGTAAAATAAAGCATTATAAATACCTAGTAGCGTTTTCTTTCGCAAATGCTATTGTAATGATCAATTTCAGTACTTCATCAGTACTCTGTCTACTACTTTGTCGTTTCCATTATTTTAGGTTAAGTAACTATTGACGTTTGTATTACGAATTTTTAACACGTTTTAAATTGGTTTTTCCGCACTGGAAAGCTTAACATGAAAAGGGAAAGTGTAAACATGCTGCGCTACAGAGGCTCGAAATTGAATTAAATTCGACAGATGGACTTTTTCCCTAAGGTATAAGAAAGTTTTAAACAAAAATCGTCTGTAGGCGACACACAGTTAAGAAAATCTACACGAGAACTAACTACTTTCAATCATTAAACAGTTTCAGTAGTCAGTTTTCTGGTGATCTTTTACCATATTAACCCGGATATATCGTATTACTTAAACAGTGCGTTCACTGTTAAATTTTCTCCCGACACCGATATAAACGCCAAGTCAAAGATTAACATAACAGGTAATCATAAAGTAAGGGATATATTTCAACTTATAATATATTTTTCTATCTAGTTGCTTAGATAATGGGATTTTAGTGGAAAACAAAAGGATTGACGTGTATTAATAAAAGTGTCAAACGAATTTATCGTAATTAAGAGAATTGTCTCAAAATAAACTCGCCTAAACGTGAATTGTAACAATTTGAACATGGATCTGCAAACAAGAATTGATTTAGTGCAATGTTATTATGAATGCGGTAAAAATTACACTGCTGGATTACGAAGATTTCGTACGAAAATGGGTTTTGAGAGCGGGGCCGTGCCAAATAAAGGCGTACTGTAATTTGATTAGCAAATTTGAAAGAACAGGGTCTGTACGTGACCTTCCGAGATCAAGAAGATCAAGGATTAGTGATGTCCAAGTTGCAGAAGTTCTTCATGAAAATCAAAACGTAGCCAATACTAATCCACTAGCAATCAGTAGTGTGAATGCGATATCAAAACGATTACAAATGCCATACACCACGGTTTGGAACATTTTACGCAAAATCCTAAAAATGTATCCTTATAAACTGAAAATGCTGTTTGAATTAAAGGACGCAGATTTTGCTCTCAGGTACGATTGTTCATTACAAATATTGGCACAGATGGAAATTGAACCCAATTGGTTATCCCATATTTTATGGACAGATGAAGCCAATTTCTCTCTTAATGGTGGAGTTAATACTCAAAACTGTCGAATATGGTCAACAGAACATGCTCATGAAATCGTTCAACAAGGCCTTCATGACAAAAAAGTCACCGTTTGGTGCGGTTACACAGCTAATTTCATCGTTGGTCCATACTTTGTCGAGGAAATACAGAATGGGGAGGCCGTACCTGGAACTGTTAATGGTGAACGATACCTGCAAATTTTAAGGGATTATGCAATTTCACAGTTGCAAAACGAGCACAAAGGAATCGAAAACATTTTTATTCAGGATGGAAGACCACCGCACATTTACCGAGCAGTTAAGGAATTGTTAACTGGTTTTTACTGGTTTTAACTGGTTTTTACTGGTTTTAACTGGTTTTTCAAGATCGTGTTATAAGCAGACAAATCCATGGCCACCGAGATCGCCAGATCTTAAACCAGCGGATTACTGGCTGTGGGGATGTTTTAACCTCTAAAATTGAATGAAAGTGATTTTTTGAAATTATCTTACAAGGGAAACTGCAGGAAAAAAATGTATCCTGTAAAATTGTGGAATCAAAATTTCAAACACTGCAAAATTCCAATCATAGTTTCCTGTTTTTCTCCGCCTGTCCCTTGTTTTAGGAAAACATGGTTTATCTTTGCGATACAAACTTGTTTATAACATACAATAACCTCACACACAAATACTGAATCTCAAAATACGCTATTACTTGATTCTTGGAGTGGACTCTGTCCAGCTGAACTTCAGGGCGCACTACCGCAGAAAAGAGTTGTGAAAATCTTGAGAATATGAAAAAGACAACGGGAATGATACACCCTATACACGTTTTTTGCTTTAGATTAGGGAAAACTTTTGTTAGAAGTTTTTCCGACGACGTTCTAATTATGACATAAATTTGTACCAAAGGAATCCTACCATTAAATTGCAGTTATTAAATCACAATGAATTCTCTTCACCAAGATTTTGCAATGATTTTAAATATTCTTGGTTGAAAATCCAGTTAGGCTGATATGCAAATTGATAGGTTTACTTTTATTGGGAATATTATGATACACGTTGAGAAACTTTTTAATTTATTACTGTTATAAAACACATTTTTTTGCAGGATTTATAGATTTCTCAGGAATCCCTTAATTTCGATTCCATTCATTTAGGTATATTTGTGGTTTAGATATTGACAGAATAATTATTTAGAAATGAAAACTTTTTTTAAATTTTTTAATACAAATGTTAAGTAATATTTTACAAATCATGAACGGTTTCTGATGCATCATTTATTTATTTTCTGCTGTCCTTTTTACTGTAGGTACACGTGTGCAGATTATATACTTTTAAGGCACTTTTTTTAAACCTCTTTTACATGTGTAACAGGCAGATTATATTAATCAATTTGCCAACTTTTAAGTTACAAAGTATAATTTTAAAGTTAGATTTGCAGTTAATGCTACTGTGTTATTCAAACAGTGAATAATTAAACTTCTCTGTTTGAATAATTTGAGTTACTTTCGCAGAACAAGGGCAAACAAACGTGCGCAATAGCATACCTTGTTAGTAACACTATCATGATGTCTTTGCACGTACAAATTCTTGCCTCGGTGGGAAAGCTTAGGCGCTATAGGGAAGATGAAACATCCCATGAATATTCAAGCATGCAAAGAAGCTACGTAGTGGAGCAGAAATAACGTGAAACCAATTGCGTATGTTTTAACGGGTGCACATTCTATATGATTTTAGAAGCTAGATTAAATACGAAACTTAAATTACCTTACCTTGGAATCGTAATGCATTGCTTCATAGAAAATTCGCGGAGCTGTACACGATGAATGGTGTAAATATACCATTTAGAATGTTCTAATCAATTTCTAGGAATCAGTATTTAATATATTTATGCACGTTTGCCTCAATTTTATATAAAGTCAGATAATAATTTTGTATGCTTATAGCAATATTTCAAACCTTCTAACGTATAACAATGAAAATATCTCTGAAAGTGTGCAAAAATATGTTGTATAACCAGCAGAAATTAAATAACTTGAAAATTGATTTAAGTCTTGTCAATTACACACATTTCTCACACTTTCGTTTTGCAATCACTCAAATTCGGTTTTGCCTTTTACCTAATATTCCTAATGTTCGATCCAAAATAATACTTAAATTTTCTTCCTTCAAAAATGTACGCACATGTACAAGATCATATTTAAAGTCGAAAATTAAAAGACACAAATGTTATTAACATACACTGGTTCTTGCTTAATTGCAAGATATACAGGATGTTTTTACAACTCGTGGATGGCCTGTAGTAATCTCCTGCAATTTATGTTATAAAAAAATCAGGTAAAATTTGCACCATATCCAAATATTGATAAATAATAATTATTTTTTATCGCATGGAATGTTCCATATATTCTGGATATTGCTAGAAATAGGACTAAAAATACCTTAATATAATTGAAATCAAGTACAATTTTAATCTGACAACAACACAAATATACTTCCTTCCATCTGAAAAAACCTGAAATAAGATAATTAGTTAAATAATCATCCCTACTTACTTTTCTGGGAGTAAGCGGATCATACATTTCGAAAACGTGAGTTCTAGCACTATGTGCGCAATTTAGAATATGCTCTAATAATTTAAGATGAAGACGTATGCACTGGCGCGTGCACAGCGTGTGACGTCTAACTAATTTTAGGAAGTGAACTAAGTACCTTCAGGACCTAATATGGTGACATAAACACCGGAGCGGAAAACTCAAGACACCGCAATTTCAAATAGTAGTTGTGTATTGTTAGTTACTAAATTTAATATTTTAAATTGGAAATTAGTTTAGAAATTTTCTCCAAGAAATTATGGCCGCAGGGCTTTTGCTCAATTTAAAAAATACTAATCGGCAATTTTTTAATTGCAATAAAAAATATCTCGCTATCTGTAACCGCCATTCTATTTTATTTTTTCTAAGCTGGTTCCTACGATTGACTTAATACCAGAAAATATATAATGATACAATGCTAATCATGAAATTAGTCTACTTCTACCGTACGTGTAATTTGTCACGCCAAAATTATTATTAAATCTAGGGGGATAATAGTGGTCTCAAGAATCTATTTTTGCGTCCACCAAATGACAACTAAAGTTGCCCAACTTTTGGTCACTTTCAGAACAAGGCAACCACTTCCTGTAAAAAACATCCAGAATATTTTGTGAGATGGTAATTCTGAAAATGCAGTTGTAGACCGCCGACTTTATATAGAAATGTCCATAATTTTTGAACCAGTTGTGGTATTGTGTTCAAAAATAACTCATAATAAACAATTGTTCAATAATGCATATATGAGAATTATCAATCCCGAAAAAACCTGCAAAGAATTTCAAGTTACAGGTATTTGTCCATTCAATGCCGAAGCCTTTACAGATGAAGACTTCGCCCCTGCTTAGCTGCAACAAGAAAACATTAATCAATCAGAACCCACAAATGATGCGGAGAACTTGTGTAAGAAGCAAGTTTCTTTGAAAGAATTTCTTCGGGTACCGGGGCCGAAGAAACATCACAACAGGCAATATAATTTGCAGATATTCTTTCACTTTCAGGTTCCTCCACACATAAAGAGAAATCCAGACCAAATAAAACAAAATTGCTAGATAAAGAAAACAAGAGAATTGCAAATCGAACAAACCTTCCACACAAGAGAAGAACTCTTCTTAAATACAATAATATTAACAATAAGAAAGACAAGAAAGAAAAAACAGTGAAAAAGAAAAGATTGCAAGGAAAAAATAAAAAATAAATAAGAAAAAAATAATTACAGAGAGATGAGGTCAGGCGAAGAACAAAATGAGGTTGAATATAGGGATAAAGATGTGAAGGAAGATAACTTATGTTTAGTGTGTGGAGAATTTGGAAAAACTCGCGAACTTTGGTTAGGGTGCGTGGAATGCGGTTAATGGGCTCAAGTCTTGTAAGCGCACGGAGAAGAAATATATATTTGCGATTTTTGCATTTGAAAAATGTGTTATGCTCAGGGTAATGATGGCCATTTATAACTAGTTTGTTTTACTTACAACCTCCAAATTTTTGGTGTCTGTAAATCTTTAATTAAATCCATTTTTGTCATTTATATTGTTTTATTTGTTCCCATAATATCGCAATAATTTGCGCAAAAACGACGACGGAAATAAAATTGCTTAGGGGGCCACCATTCCACCTACTTCCCCTAGCTTATTTTGTGTTTGTGGAAATTCGTATGCTCGTGATAGAATCATCATGAAATGAAGCAGTTTTATTTTTAAGTATTCGTTTCGGGTACATGCGTGACAAACGAAAAAACCTGGTGTGCGAAAATTCCTTAATCTGTACTTATCTTAAAATTCCTTCGTCCGGATTACTACTTACTTTAATTCCTCAACTCTGTTAATTATTCTCTCATCATAGCAATGATTCCTCCTGCTATATTTCATTTAGTGTAATTAATTATAACGTCGACCCTAATGCGCAACATTTCACAGAGCAATGAAACAGTAATTCCACCTGCAATTTAATGGTGAGGTCAACTTGGTGTGGGCAACTGCCAACGAAGACCACTAATAAATGAGTTTACAGGGTAACGTGCATTCGCCAAATTTCAAAGTTTCAATGCACCACATTACTAGGTGATTATTGTATTACTGGAGTGGCATTTTGAATGCCACTTTAATGAAAGGTTCTCCGTATTCAACTGTTATTCAACGCATTATACATTTGCTCGACAAACCACCGAGTGAATAACGTGTATCGAATTCAATATGGTCTTAGGTATTAAGCATGTTACAAGTAGTATTCCACAGTATTCCACGTGCATAGAACAGTCTAAATTGGACGCAATTTCTGCATAATGCTAACCCAATATATATGATCTCAAGTATCTTATGCCGCTATTAAGTCATTTTTGGTACAATAAACAATTTTGAGAACACGTAATGTTTATTTTGAATATACCATAAAGAATATTTTACCAGTACCTATGGAAAAAAAGAAAATATTACTACGTAACTGGTGTTACAAAACGGTTTTATCGATAAACAAAACCTGGATATTTCAGAGCGCACAACATATTGTAACAATGAAAATCTGCGTAACTGCATTGTGAGATTACCACTCCCGGTATCAGTTAATTGATCTCCATGGACCCTCTGGGTCTCCTGTTCGCTTGAATGCATATACGAGAAGCCGAGGGAAATGATATTGTTCCCTAATCTCAGCGATCTAAGTATTTATTGTTATGTTCACATAACATGGCGGTTAATAGCAAGAAAAAAAAACAGCGCCAATGTACGGCTATCTAGGGTAGATCTTGCCTCAAGCGCTCTTTATAATGTAGTATAACTCTGAAACTCTGTATTCTTTATATGAGAATATGGTTAGCCCTTTTTTGGACAGTGTTTTTAATTTTATTCCTATTTCACAAATGGAATATAAAAGCTAAAATATAATCTTGATGTCCAAACCGAAGCGAAGTATCAAATATAAAGGGAAAATTACAAACACGGTATTATGGAACAATCTCTGAAATGGGAATGAAAGAGAAATGTTCCATAATACCTTAAGGTATTTGGGGCAGCATAGGTACTTGGAAAATGGGTACAGTTGGGAGTGGATAAGTGAAAATTCTAACGACAAAGCAGTTGTCTGGTTTGGAGGGAGAAAGTAATACAGAATGAAAATTTAAAAAAATGGTGTTGAATTCTTGGATACTTATATAATGCAAAGTAGAGGAGTTGTATTGAATTATTTTGTAAACAAACATGAGTTTTGAATTGAATTATTTTGTGAAACATGCATGCCATGGGCAAAGTGCTACGATTGTGCATGTTAAGCCACTCCAAACGCGAGAGCTTGTGTGAAACATGATCACAAAGCCTAATTTTAAAATCGAAACGAATACAGCAGTTCTGAACCCATCTGTGTACGACTAGTTGTAACTCTATACAATCAAGGACCATACACACTTTAACAATTATTAAGGTGCGTCAATACAAACTCATCCGATAACAGACGTTTAGTATTCTCATTTGAAACATCTCTCTCGGAAAATAATTGTTTTAAAACTGAATAATCTCTAATGATACATTTTCCTATAGGTTCTCGAAATCTGAGATCTGCGTCAACAATCAGTCCAAGATCACCTAAAAATATAACAAAATTTATTTTGTGCTGCTAAGTTGGATTTGAAGGTTCATTTCGACAAATTAACTATACCTTTGCGGCCAAATATATTTATAAGGCATTACATTTGTTAACATTAATTTCTATCTTCATGGCTTTCCGGTGATCGCCGCGTCGGTTAAGAAACTCTCCGTTGACGTTTTGTAGACGGCACCTTCAGAACTAACTGATGAGTAATTAATTAATTTCTAGACAGTGTTCTTTTGATACAATAAATATGCTTAGAGAAAGGCTAATAAAGCTTAGTAGCTGGCTATGGTACCACTTTGATTCCTCGTACCGTATGTCAAGAACAGTTCATTAGCTTTCCAATGAGATATCGGCGACCGTGATTATGTTGCCGTTACCTATGTTACATAGAAGCTGCGTTGGAGTAGCTTGAAGTTGCGTTGGAGTTGAGTACAAGTTAGGCAGACTCCCGTCATCTGTAAAAAAAATACATTTTACAAGCATAAATCTTTATTAAAAATTATGGGAAGCGAGAGAACAAAAGTTTAAGATGAATGTCAGGGGCACAGTGACGACCGCAGAGTAGAGAGTAAGTAAACCGCAGGAGCAGAAGAAGGACAAGAGGATGAGAAGGAAGAAAGGATACGAAGGAAGGAAAGGTGAGAAGGA
The DNA here is from genome assembly GCA_033557515.1 of Diorygopyx duplodentatus. NCBI lineage: Eukaryota > Metazoa > Arthropoda > Insecta > Coleoptera > Scarabaeidae > Diorygopyx > Diorygopyx duplodentatus. The sequence goes on along the minus strand of JAWQRJ010000685.1, from coordinate 10,228 downwards.
AAGACCGAAGAAGAATAGGGGGGAGAGGAGGGTTGTGGAGAGTTAGGAAATAGGAGAAAGAGGAGAAAGGAAACGGATGAGAAGGAAAGGGGAATGAAGAAGACGGAGGAGAAGAGGGGGTTATGGATAGCACAGCTCTATACGAAATTTTGGAACATATCTTTCCCCGCTCTCCCTCTCCCTTTCTCTCCTCCCCCCTCTCTCCTTCTTCCTCTACCCTCCCTATTCTGTCCTCTTCTCTCCATTTCCCTCTACCCCCCTTGTCGTGATGTCCCTCTCTTTCTCGCCTGTCTCCCTACCCCCTCGTTGTCGTGTTCCTCTCCTTCCCGCCTCTCCCTCTTCCGCCTTCTTCTTCTTTCCTCTTTCCTTCTCATCTTCTCCTCCATCTCTTTCCCTACTCTCCACATTCCTATCATCTCTGTGTCCCTGTTTACATTCATCTTCACATTATTTACAAAATTGAATTTTGAAATATTACCAATTATTTTTGGCGTACCGAATGTAGAATTAAAACTCTCGTTAAACGGTATTGGGTTCCCCTATTCCTAAAATGTATCATTTTCCGATTATTTAAGGGTTTTCGAGGTCTTGCTGCAAAAGCGATCCTTTGACAATAAATTCATTTGTTGTAAACAGGGTTGCCTACCAATCAATTTTGGCGTTTTTGTAACTTAGGTTGGTTGATTTCATATTTAGGGCTAAAAATTAATGCAGTTATTATTTGGAAATCCAGTTATCAAGAATTTTACATGTTTAGTTGTTGACGACGTTGACAAATTCTTACTGTGTTCTAAAATAGCAACTAATAATTACTCCAATGTTGAAATTATGATTCATTAGTATTATTCATGGTCGATGCCAACAAATAGTACAGGATTTGCAGGACATTTAACAACATTTATAATAGAACAAAATTCAGAAGGTTATAATGCAATTTTATAAGTTATTTAGAACAGTAACGACTTACTCGAAATACTCGATAACTCGATTTCCAAATGATGACTGTATTAATTTTTCACCCTAAATATGAAATCAAACAAGCTACACAAACGTCAAAATTGATAACTAATTGGTAGGCAACCCAATTTACAACAATCGAATGTATTGCCAAAGGATCGCTTTTCCGGCAAGAGCTTGAAAAACCTTAAATCATCGGAAAGTGATACATTTTAAGTATAGGGGAACCTAATACCGTATAAGGAGTGTTTTAATTCTACATTCGATGGGATAAAAACAATTGGTAGGTGCCATTTAAAAAAAAATACTTTTTGTCCTTTAAAGTTTTCTTATTTCAATATCCACTTTTGTAAAGAATGTACATAAGAATGTCGCCGGGTGTATATCTGAAAACTTCAATGCCTCATCTAATGGTTAATGCGGTATGACATTATCTCATAAGTCTAATTATGAAAATTCGATTTTCCAAAATGTTGTTACGGTCGCATAATTTTTGCGAAAAAATTCATCATCTTGAAAACGTGTAAACTGAATGTTTATGTCCAGCAAACATATCACGAAAGTTGTTGGAAATTGAATGTAGCTTAAGAAAAAAATCGGAACCACCAGGTTATTGACAATATTTTTATCTTTTAGTTCTCCTACTACCGTACTAAAATCCAAATTTTCAGACTTCTAGGTTTATGCGTTATATTTCCAATGGATTAGAAATAAAACTATTAACCCTATGTTGCCACTAGAGTTAATAGCCTAACTTAGGACCAAGGAATTTTACCACTGATTTATTTTTTCACTTAGTTGAACAATTGTGTTTCAGATACCCAAAAACTTTTCGGTTACAATGTGTCTTATGTTTTTTTACAGCTGAAACATTGTCTTCTGAAATTAATTATAAGAGGGCTAGAGCTCGCAGTACTGACCTACATAAAGCACATCTAATTTTGTTGCAGAATTCAAATACATACATGTATAATAAAATCAGCCATAATTTTTACAAGGAATGCAAGAATGCAATGATATACAAGGCATCTTAGTTAAAAGTGATTGAAGTTGTAAAGCATTTAAAAGAAATTGGGCATCCCTATATACACAAATATGCTTCTAGAAGAGGGAAAAGGTGAAATCATGTAACTTTTACTTCAACCCTTTTTTCCCAGAATGGACGGAAATAGAAGTGTTAAGCACAGACCGACATACAGGCAGACAGGCAGACGGACGGATAGACCAACCCCCAAAACCGGTACCAGTTTTGGGGGTTGATCTCAGAATGGCTCATTTCGCCAAAATGTATCAATATCTCACCATCAAAATATTTGACTGAATGTAGTACTTTCCCTTATACAGTTAGGAAAGGAAAATTGAACATGATTCAAGAACATGAAAAATTATAAACGAGTTTTATATGTTTGTAATTTGTCTTCCACCCTCGTACAAGGGATGTAAAGGTTCATATTATGAATGCTATTATCTCCAAATTGTTGGAGTTGCGGGTTGGTTTGCACTCTTATCTCTCAGTCCATGTTAGATTTATGAGGTATTTCCTAAGCTATGCATCAATAATACGTTGCCAGATAGATATATACGAGGGAGAATACAAACCCCCAATATTGCAATATAAATCTCGGTATCGGGATAAAGAGCTCGGGAAAAATATTGCCCTATAAATAACACGGGGCCAACGACCGGTATGCGAAAATTTTGGAAACTGATTTCTTTTTCAGTTGCTGTATTTCATTTGCTGTACATTTGCAATATTTTAAAAACATAGCCTTGTATTGTGTTCTATTTTTAAAAGTTTAAATTTAAGTTTAAACTGTTTAAATAACTTGCACAGAAAATCTCATTTTTTGCACATTATGGGTGCATAACCCTTATTCGAATATAACACTGTTTTCTGAAACTTGTCTAGTTCCCTTTAATACCCACTTTGTACAGGCTATATAAATCAGTTTTTGGATCTATTGTAATTTTTCTACAGCTTGTGTCTACGATCTAAGATAAACGTCGAGAGCAATAGAATATGCTTTCATTTTCATACCCGTCCGCTAATAATTTTCGTCGTGTGGTATTTTTATTTCAATTACTTGATATACTTCATGACAAGGTCTCCGGCAGATATAAGTGGTGTTTGTGCAGCTTCGCAGCTGTAGCGAGTTAACTTTCCGTCGGGACTTGTTGTCAAAACAATTTAATTGCGGTGTATAATTTTACCTCACGGGCTTCATTGTAAAGGAAGCCATTTCATCAAATTAACTCGCTGATAATAATTGTGAAATATGAAAAAGTACCTACCAGGATATCTACTTTCAGTTGTTGGCTTACGTATCTTCCTTATCTCGCTCAGTATCTCCTTGGCAGTATTTATATAATATATATAATATTGTGACTATAGTCACAATATTTTACTTGAATTATAATGCAAGGTTTTCATTTTTAGAATAGCTGGTGTTTTATAACGATTCATTTTCCTTTTGCGTGCCATGAATTTGCATGCCTTGTCGTCACCCATGTTCGCAAGCAGGTTGCAGTTATCTAGCGGCAATATCGTAAATTGAAATCTTTGATCATCTGCAAACAGTGGGTTTTAAATGAGGTTATAATAACAAAGCAAGCTGCGCGTTTAAGATAATTCACTAACGCAAATAACTTATTTTATCAAATAAATATCTGATCTTGGATAATAGTAAACATAATATTTCTTGATGTATTATCTTGAACATAGTATTTCCATGTGCACATAGTATTTCTCTGTGCACATATTATTTCTATGTGCACATAGCATTTATATGTGCACATCCCAAGGGAAATCTTCAAATGAAAAAAATAATGCGAAAAAGTAACACAAAACGGTGAGCTTTGGTGTAGTACATAATGTTCGAATCATTCAAATTTCAGTATTTTGATTTTTCAACTTCTCAAAATTATAAATACTTTATTGAATCCAAGATGTTACAAAACTCGATACACAATATACATGATACAATAACAATCTGTGGATATGATGACACAATAACAAACACTGGATATATCGGACCCAAAACAATCCCCATCAGACTAATGCACAAGATCGTCTGTTAACGGGTCCCAAAATAAATAGGAAAGAAAATGTAAAAATTGTTCAAAAAATGATAGTGACCAAGAGCCTGTGCAATTATTTAAGAGAAGGATCTCTTAAATAATTCCTGTTCGTACCGCGGTATGCAAATATCACCCCTGTGTCTAATATTTAGATTATGGACATCAATTCCGAAAATAATTTTGTTACAATAATAATAATAATACCTTTATATCCCAAAAAAAGTACAATATATGGAAACTTATAAATTAAATAAGAAACTAATAACCATGAATTGAGCAACAGGGTCAATTTATCTTCTTCAGGCGATCTTTTCCAAAAAACCCTTCCATAACAAGGCCAGTACGTAGGGCTAATAAAGAGTTATTCACAAAAATGCAAAAATGCCAACATGAAGACCAGAAGGTAAATCAAAAAGGGAAAATAAAAAGGGTGGAAGGAGGAAAGTAAAAAGTTCAGTTTTCTATACTTGTGTGATTTGAGATGTAAATAAATAGGCTTTCAGCCTTCTTTTAAATATGGCAATGCTAAGTTTAATATGGCATGTTCACTAATAATATCTTGGGCAGCGCCATTTTCTGATTCAAAATCATTAAAGTCGGGAGTGGGCACCTCTTCATAGCGCTTCTAGTCTAGGAATTTCCCGTTCATAATAATCTATTTTACAAAACAAATACTAAATAATCCCAAGCGAAAGCAATAAATAAACCTGTCGCCTACTTCGTTTATATAGTACCACCTTTTTTTATAAACATCCCTCATAATAGAAATAAAAATATGCGTAAAAGTACCATAAAAATTATTACAGGCGAAAATCTAGGGACTTCCCCTATAACCAAAGTAACATCTTGCACAAGAACTCAAGTACCGGGGAATAACGTAGATACGTTTTATATACAATGAAATAAAGTAGCTCAATTACTTAATTTGAAAAAAATAAGTCGGCGGAAAAGAATTGCGCGAATATTCGGGTTGGGTCTATCAGACCAGACACCCTTACAGTACTCAAACGGTATGGGTAAGAATATTAATAAATGCAAACCAGCATGCCTTAATTAAATATAAGACGATACATAGAAGTTAGAAAATTAAAACTAAATAATGACGATAAATATAGCAAGAGGGGTCCATGTACTAAAATATTATGTATTATATTTTTAATTTATTAAAAAATCTAATTGTTACAGATGCAACGAATCCGCATTCATGCTGTTGAAGAATAGCATACGTTTTCTTATAGTATCTTCCTTCTGATTTTAAACATAGTGGAAAAACTAGATAAATTGTTCAAAGATATATTAGAAATTTCATTGTCATCAAATATTGAATGATGAACTGGTAAATTGTGAATATTTTTGTCGCCAAAAATTCTTCTAAAGGCGTAAGGTGACGCCATTATTGCGTTGCTAAAATTTCACGTGGAAGATGGTTTTGTAGGATGATTAACATTTCGATTTACTATCTCTACCATTAAAAGATCACAGTTACAGCTAGTAAATTTATCATTTTACTGTTCTTTAATAACGCTGTGAAATTGAACTGGACGCGTAAAATATACATATGTCAGCAACGTAATCAATCAATTAATTAATTAATAACGTTGACGACACATACAGATATTTTCAACGCACAGTACCCTCCACTGAATGACTTTTTTAGCAGTTAGTGGAGTGTTCGTATTGTTCAATGATGGTTATTACTTTTCGTCCATATAAAGCAATACTTCCATATTGTACTACAGCACTTAAAACCATTATATACAATATAAATTCGCGGAGGCCCAATTGATTTTCGAATTATTACTAATTGGAAGTGAAAATCAATATAACCACGAATTTTTAAATATTTATTATTATATTTTATATTATAATATTTTACTTTATTATATTACTATTTGCACGGGAAAATGGAAATTGTAATACGGTACTTTAATTAGGAATCTGTATTGTAAATAACCGGGGCTACTTTTCGAAATTTAATAAACTCAGCCACTTTTTTGCAAATATTTGCTTAATAAAATTATTTTTAGACATGAGTAATGGCTTGCATACGATATTAACATGATCCTCCACATATTTTCGCCAAAACGAACTCATGTTATTTAGAATTGTTTTGGATTTTTTTTTGTAGGCTAGAGACATGGTGGCTTTATACACATATTAATAGGTGTTCGAAGGTTTACCAAAATCGTGAAAGTTCATATTACTAGGAATCTGACCAATTAAACGTTAATAATATAGAAGAATTACCTTTATCTTATGAATTGCAGCAAAGCGATAAACGGTCCGCAGCTTTCGCTTTGCCTTTACGGCATTCAATCGCTGTAAAATGCAAATTAAGGTCACTGCGGCCCAACTGAATTCCGGATTATTCGAAGCGGAAATCGATATAACCACAAAAGTTGATATATTTGATACGTTAGAATTTATTCATTACTATTTGCCTAAGGAAATGGAACTAAAATAAATTAATTGCTATCAGTGGGTTCTGTGGAACTTCTAAAACTAATTAAGTATTATTTATAATAATAATAGAATAAGAGTACTCGACCTAAGCATCCATACTTACTTAGCCACATTTACTTAACGACTCAGCATTACTACACAAACGTCAAGTCATATTACATCCAGTAAATGAATGCTTAACTGTTCGGTAAGCCATAAGTGTGATTTAAACACAGATTAATTGACTTCAATTAAATGGCCTAGTCATGTAAACACAAATTATAGTCACCATGGAGGTGGTTATTAATAAATTTGTAAACGCTTCTGCACTCAATGTCGAAACAATCTAGTTGCTTCAAAGAACAACCCTTAGAGCTGGAGTTGTGAACATTAAAAGTAGAGCATAGCGAAGTGCGTATATGTATGGATGGTATAGGGGTGTGGCTTTTCTCGTTGAACCTAGGCCCCATGAGACCCCTTGAGGTTTTTCCACAAAATTGTAAAGCATCTCAACTCCTTCTATCTATGCGGCACTATCGAGCAGGTCATTTGAGCCTTGATCCATACACAAGTACGCCTTGTACCTTTGAGCCTTTCGAAGCAGTGGGAAGGGGAGCAGGGGACGCATGGGATAACCACTAATAAAGGTGTGTCCACGCTGGAAATTGAACCTAGGATCTTCGGACCTTGGAGAACGCTCCCTAAGTACACGATAACAGTGACACTTTGATATTAGATGCCGAGCGAACGAAATTGAAACCAGTGGAATGATTTATAACGACGACTTTCAGTCTGCCTTCCGATGTATGCTCCTCTATTAATCTAAAATTCTGACCTACGCTTCTAATTAAACATCTTCAATATAAAGCAACACGTACACGAATAATCCCAAAAATCAATCCCCTTCGTCCTGATTGTCATGTCCTCATGATCATTTCCTTCTGACTTCCACGTTCTGACTGTCATTATCTGTGACATTCAATAAGCTAACCGACTTTTTGAATCTTTTCTAGATAAAGGAATATGTTTTAGTTGTCAAAATAATGAAGGAGCCAAGAGTTTTGATCCTCTTCTCCTGGATGCCCGGTCGAAATAACATGTTTCAATGAAGATGTCATCAATGTCAAACCCAGAGCTACTTCTACAAAACTCATATGAGTCATTAGATACATCCGAAAGTATAACACAGGTCAAATGCTCACTAAGTAGATCAACATTGGAAAGGTGGAGAGTAAAGACGAGGAAGATCTCCCGGTCAAATTTAGTCTCCTAAACTGCTTCCGCAGTTCACGCCTATATTCCCAAATTCCATAAAGGCTAATTCTAGCAAGCGTCATTACGAGAGCATAGTAGTGCCAATTATTTATTTTTCAAGCTGATCATGAAGCGAATGTTAGGGGTAAACACCATACCTTTTCTAGGAAATGTAAATCAAAAACGTTCAAAACAGCATTATTGAGATTTTATGCTTTATATCATCAACACTCGTATAGCCACAACGAAAAGATGTTATGGCACATGCTTCAAATTCAATTATAGTATCTTCATATCAACGTCCAAATCGATATCTGCGACGTACCGAATGTTTTCTAATCTTTGAACGACATTAACAAATGAAAATAATGATGACCAAATAATGATCAGTAACCAGAACTTCCTACAAACGTACAATCTAAAACTAGAATTTGTCCTATCAACAAAGATGATATGTCCCCGTCACCGTAGTAGCATCCTCAATCAGCTGTTGCATGCCCAATCCATTACACACTGATTTCGAATATAACACTGAAGGGATGTTACTGAGAAGATCCCAATTCATATTACCCAAGCGCAGAAAATCGTCGAGTTTCAACATAATTTTAGAGAACGTGTCTTCAAATGAGCGAAGGAGTAGCTGAAACCTTACTCCTGGAGGTCTATAAAACACAACCGTCCGCAACATGAATAGGGGAGGACCAATGCAGACCAAATGAATAATCATCAAGACGCTCTCCACCGCGCGGCAACCTATCACACCTGAGCATATTATATCCCGGAATTTGGATGGAGTTGGCACTGCAATGAGAAGTAAGCGATTTTCAAGAAATTACAATTACATCATGATCCGCATGATTTTCAAGAACAGATCCACAATGCAAGAGCAGATCATTTTGTGTAATTAATGACCTGCTATCAAGATGAGTAACATTAAGGTTTGGCATACGTAGAACACCTCAGAAGTCAAATATGCCTATAGCAAGACAACGATAAGGGGAGGACGACCCGAAAGAATGTTGCTTTTTCTGTGATTATAAATTGCACAGTAGTCCTTAGTAAAATAACTTGTCAGCTATCAAATTTAGTAGGTGATGGAAGATGCCAAAAGGGCACAGTGGGGCATCCCTAGGCTATCACAAGTCGCGTTTTGACAATACATCGTTATGGGCAAAAGCAAGATTTTGGTCTTAGTAGTATTACAATTGTAGCAAACTAAGTTTTATGGTGGTATAAACCATGAGGAACTCCTAGCAACGACTCTGGTCGTTAATCGTAATTTACTGCCACGTCGGAAAACAATGTCAGGCAATAAGGGTTATCGTAGGATAAAATCTTAGGAATTGAAAGTCATGAAATTCAGTAGTAGGACTTCGCCTTCTTCTGCAGAAGTATGTAGCAGTAACTATTCGGACGCGCGTCCGAATAATCACCATTATTATTTAAGTTTAATCAGCCTGGGTTTATTGCCTGTTTTACCTATACGGTGTACAGAACAATTTTTACTTTCTCTCATGTAAAGAGAAAGTAATGTATTCGGTCCAAAATTTTGATGGTGAGATTTTGACATATCTGGACGAATTATGGTACTCTAAGATAAATGATACAATTACTAATCCTTTTAGGTAAAAAAGTTTCAAATAAAAGCTGCATGGTTTCAGTCTTTCTCTCTTCTAGAGGCATTTTCATATATACAGGGTATCCCCATTAAACACCCTGTATATTTTGACTATTTTGAATTTATGGTCAATTTTATTAAACATACATTTGACCAAAATCTCATCGTTTAGGAGTTATTATTATATATCACTGAAAAAATCCAATGTTCTCGTCAATGGTCCTAGCATATAGTACGAATTTTGAATTTTGAAGTGTACTCTAGCTCCTCTAGTGTAAACATGGTCAAAAATCATTTATGAATAAAAATAACAGCAACTAGTTTTTTTAAATTCCCTAATACACTCCATATTACAAACATAAAACAAAAGGGATTTCAGTATATGTGAAATAGAACAAACTTGCTCTCTCTGAACTTTTTAGCTACATGTGGGATTTTGCAGCATTAATTTTTCTTTACTACTGGGTTCATACCTTTATTACGAGAAGAAAAGAATTTTACGAAAAATTTAGGGAGCAAATATATAGTTAGTGTTTAATAAATTCAAGAGAACCGCAAGGAAAATCATTCTGGAATATACAGAGTGACTGAAAAACCCAAAAACCTATTAAAATGTATTTATTTCAAAAGCCAAACTTATTAAATAAATACATTTTAGAATGTGCGAAATTTTTTGAAAATGTTGGTGCTGAAAAATACCTTTTCCTGTCGGTTTCGTTCATTCAGTACAACTGTTGAAAAGTTGTAGGGATTAAAAAGAACTTACATGAAAAAGTATTTTTTAACATACAAACTATTTTGTGAAACACTTTATATGTTCACGTTTTTAGTATATGCTGAAATCTTACGACGTATTAATACAACATGGACACATTTCCT